>QNTS01012657.1:0-14321 GCA_003317085.1 Hucho hucho
TGTTGTGTTGCTACCATGTTGTTGTCATGTTGTGTTGCTACCATGTTGTTGTCATGTTCTCTTAGTACCATGTTGTTGTCATGTTGTGTTACTACCATGCTGTTGTCATGTTGTGTTGCTACCATGTTGTTGTTATGTTGTGCTGCTACCATGTTGTTGTTATGTTGTTTTACTACCATGTTGTTGTCATGTTGTGTTGCTACCACGTTGCTGTTATGTTGTGTTTATACCATGTTGTTGTCATGTTCTGTTAGTACCATGTTGGTGTCATGTTGTGTTACTACCATGCTGTTGTCATGTTTTGTTGCTACCATGTTGTTGTTATGTTGTGTTGCTACCATGTTGTTGTTATGTTGTTTTACTACCATGTTGTTGTCATGTTGTGTTACTACCATGTTGTTGTCATGTTGTGTGACTACATTGTTGTTGTCATGTTGTGTTGCTACCATGCTGTTGTCATGTGTTGCTACCAGTTTGTTGTTATGTTGTGTTGCTACCATGTTGTTGTTATGTGTTGCTACCATGTTGTTGTTATGTGTTGCTACCATGTTGTTGTCATGTTGTGTTGCTACCATGCTGTTGCCATGTTTTGTTGCTACCATGTTGTTGTCATGTTGTGTTACTTCCATGTTGTTGTCATGTTGTGTTACTACCATGTTTTTGTCATGTTGTGCTGCTACCAAGCTGTTGTCATGTTGTGTTTGCTACCATGTTTATGTCATGTTGTGTTGCTACCATGTTGTTGTCATGTTGTGTTTCTACCATGCTGTTGCCATGTTTTGTTGCTACCATGCTTTTGTCATGTTGTGTTGCTAAAATGCTGCTGTCATGTGTTGCTACCATGTTGTTGTCATGTTGTTTTACATACATGCTGTTGTCGTGTTGTGTTGCTACCATGTTGTTGTCATGTTGTGTTACAACCATGCTGTTGCCATGTTTTGTTGCTACCACGATGCTGTTATGTGTTGATATCATGTTGTTGTCACAATGTTTTACTACCATGTTGTTGTCATGTTGTGTTACTACCATGTTGTTGTCATGTTGTGTTACTACCATGTTTTTGTCATGTTGTGTTGCTACCAAGCTGTTTTCATGTTGTGTTGCAACCATGTTTATGTCATGTTGTGTTGCTACCTTGTTGTTGTCATGTTGCGTTGCTACCATGTTGTTGTCATGTTGTGTTACTACCATGTTGTTGTCATGTTGTGTTGCTACCATGTTGTTGTCATGTTGTGTTACTACCATGGTGTTGTCATGTTGTGTTGCTGCCTTGCTATGTTGTGGTCTCAGGTCCCTCTTTATGTAGTGTTGTGTTATGTCTCTCGTCGTGATGTGTGTTTTGTCCTATAGTTTAATTTAATTTATTTTTATTTTTAATCCCAACCCCCGTCCCCACAGGAGGCCTGCATACTAACACTCCTATTCTGTTACCCACCACTGGTACAAACATCTTCATACTAACACTTCTATTCATTTTGTCTGATCTGATTTTCTTGAGCATCTGAAAAAAATACTTCCACAATATTTGTGATCAATGTCTTTTATCTGTTTCTTTCATTCTCCTGCTGTTGTGGCCCATTTTAACCATTTATCCGGTAGTGAGTTCATACATTTTAACCATTAATCCAGTTGTGAGTTCATACATTTTAACCAATTATCCAGTAGTGAGTTCATACATTTTAACCATTTATCCAGTAGTGAGTTCATACATTTTAACCAATTATCCAGTAGTGAGTTCATACATTTTAACCAATTATCCAGTTGTGAGTTCATACATTTTAACCAATTATCCAGTAGTGAGTTCATACATTTTAACCATTTATCCAGTTGTGAATTCATACATTTTAACCAATTATCCAGTAGTGAGTTCATACATTTTAACCATTTATCCAGTATGAATTCATACATTTTAACCATTTATCCAGTAATGAGTTCATACATTTTAACCAATTATCCAGTTGTGAGTTCATACATTTTAACCAATTATCCAGTAGTGAGTTCATACATTTTAACCATTTATCCAGTAGTGAATTCATACATTTTAACCAATTATCCAGTAGTGAGTTCATACATTTTAACCATTTATCCAGTATGAATTCATACATTTTAACCATTTATCCAGTAATGAGTTCATACATTTTAACCATTTATCCAGTAGTGAGTTCATACATTTTAACCATTTATCTGGTAGTGAGTTCATACATTTTAACCATTTATCCAGTAGTGAATTCATACATTTTAACCATTTATCCAGTAGTGAGGGTTTTTTTTCAAAGTGGGCTCCTTTGGGACTCAAACCCACAACCCTGGTGTTGTAAGTACCATGCTCTACCAACTGAGCCACACAGGCTCATCCTCCCTAGCTTTGTCTGCCTTTCCAAATGATCCCAAACCGCTAGACTCTTCATAAATGTCATAAGAGAGAGGTAGGTCTCATTCCCTAGGGAAAGAGAAGAGAGGGAATGAGACAGGGAACGAGAGAGAGGTCTGTCTCATTCCCTAGGGACAGAGAAGAGAGGGAACAAGAGAGGGAATGAGAGAGCAGTCTCATTCCCTAGGGACAGAGAAGAGGGAACGAGAGAGAGAATGAGAGAGATGTCTATCTTATTCCCTAGGGACATAAAAAATAGGGATTGAGAGAGGGAAAGAGAGATGTCAATCTCATTCCCTAGGGACAGAGAAGAGAGGGAATGAGACGTCAGTCTCATTCCTTAGGGACAGAGAAGAGAGGGAACGAGAGAGGGAATGAGAGAGAGCACAGAGGACAAAACAATCACAGAGAAATAAAGAAGATGAATACAGTCATAATTCAACTCTGCTATCGGCCCTGTGCACCAAACCTGTCTCTCTTCACACTAAATGGGCTTCTCTGTGACCAGGCAAGACGCCGCACTACTGATAAACCTTATTTTCCAGGAGAGCCGCTGCAGGCCGCAGTTTCATTCTTTTACACCGATAGTAAATCAGAGGTTGTTCCCCAGCCTCCTCCATTATGGTTCTATTATCTCTGGCTGCAGTAAAGGCCTGGTGTTAGAATGAACCTGTAACAATGGGAGAGCAGTAAACAGGATGAGAATGTGTTTGGACATTAACCAAAATGACCTAATTTTAGGATGTCCTTGAGGTATTTGTTTTTAATTTAGGGTTAGGATTTTAATGGTAATTTAGGTTTAGGATTTTAATGGTAAATTAGGTTTAGAATTAATGGTAAATTAAAAGGGTAAAAATCACAGTTTTTGCTTTGAAGGGAGAACCACTAGTCTGGGTACCAGTCTGTTAGCTAACATTCCACTCCTTGTACCCCGTGTCGTATGCCAGTCTGTTTTAGCATGACAGTAGTAGCAAGGAGTGGAATGATAGCTAAACAAACTGGTACCCAGACTAGAGAATCACAATCTCGCCACAATATTGTGGCCCTTCGAACTGGATACATCTGTGGGCGGGGTTATGACTGGATAGGTCTGTGGGCGGGGTTATGACTGGATAGGTCAGTGCGTGGGGTTATGACTGGATAGGTCTGTGGGCGGGGTTATGACTGGATAGGTCTGTGGGCGGGGTTATGACTGATAGGTCTGTGGGCGGGGTTATGACTGGATACATCTGTTGGCGGGGTTATGAATGGATAGGTCTGTGGGCGGGGTTTATGAGTGGATAGGTCTTTGGGCGGGGTTATGAGTGGATAGGTCTGTGGGCGGGGTTATGACTGGATAGTTCTGTGGGCGGGGTTACCACTGGATAGGTCTGTGGGCGGGGTTATGAATGGAAGGCTGAATACTCCCTGAAATCTTCCCCAAAGAATCTAAACTAATACTGTAGCAGTACCCCTCACAAGGAAAGCCTCAGCTGGACCAGAGAGAGGTGGTATCGGTCCTATGTGGCTCAGTTGGTAGACTAGGGACTTTTCAACATCTGGATTGTGGGTTCGAGTCCTGCAGGGGCCAACCATACAAAACAGTATCCCTGCACTAAGTCACTTGGGATAAACGAGTCTGCTAAATGGTATGTTATTACCTCTCAGAGCTAGGGCCCAGAGTTTTCCCTGATCACATGTTCTAACCAGGAAATAAAAACACGTCTGTAATCCTAGTCTCGGTCCCAAATGGTCCCCTTTTTTACTAGATATTAAACTACTTTTGACCATGGCCCCATAGGGTGCCGTTTGGTACGCACACTCTCAGCTCATTCCTCTCACAAACACCACAGCGAGGTGGCATGTAGAAGCCACTGATGTAATTCCGATACACTATGTAGACCTGGAAACTCACTGGAGGTGCTTTAGCTGTGGCTTAATTCAATAGCAACCAAAACAATCTATTTCCGTCGACCCGATCTAGGGGTTATCATGACCCGATCTAGGGGTTATCATGACCCGATCTACAGGTTATCATGACCCGATCTATGGGTTATCATGACCCGATCTAGGGGTTATCATGACCTGATCTACGGGTTATCATGACCCGATCTAAGGGTTATCATGACCCGATCTACAGGTTATCAGGACCCGATCTAGGGGTTATCAGGACCCGATCTAGGGCTTTAATGGACCCGATCTAGGGGTTATCGGGACCTGATCTACAGGTTATCATTACCCAATCTACAGGTTATCAGGACCCGATCTAGGGGTTATCAGGACCCGATCTAGGGGTTATCATGACCCGATCTACAGGTTATCAGGACCCGATCTAGGGGTTATCAGGACTTGATCTAGGGCTTTAATGGACCCGATCTAGGGCTTTAATGGACCCGATCTAGGGGTTATCGGGACCTGATCTAGGGGTTATCAGGACCTGATCTAGGGCTTTAATGGACCCAATCTAGGGGTTATTAGTACAAAATCTAGGGCTTTAATGGACCCGATCTCGGGCTTTAACGGACCCGATCTAGGGCTTTATTGAACCCGATCTAGGGCTTTAATGGACGCGATCTAGGGGTTATCAGGGCCCGATCTAGGGGTTATCAGGACCCGATCTAGGGGTTATCATGACCCGATCTAGGGGTTATCAGGACCTGATATAGGGGTTATCAGGACCTAATCTAGGGCTTTAATGGACCCGATCTAGGGCTTTGATGTACCCGATCTAGGGCTTTAATGAACCCGATCTATGGCTTTAATGGACCCAATCTAGGGGTTATCAGGACCCGATGTAGGGGTTATCATGACCCGATCTAGGGGTTATCAGGACCCGATCTAGGGGTTATCAGGACCCGATCTAGGGCTTTAAGGGACTCAATCTAGGGGTTTAATGGTGGCAGGTAATGGATTATAGTTGACACCACATTCCATCACCATTAGATTGTGTGCATCCCAAATAGTACTTTATTCCCTCCAAATAACACCCTATTCCGTCCAAATCGAACCCTATTCACCTTTGTAGTTTAATGACACTGTTTAAAAGACAGTGTTTAATGACAGGTGTTTAAAAGACAGTGTTAAATGACAGTGTTTAAAACACAGTGCTTAGTGACAGTGTTTAAAATACATTGTTTAATGACAGGTGTTTTAAAGACAGTGTTTAATGACATGTGTTTAAAAGACAATGTTTAAAGACAGGTGTTTAAAAGACAGTGTTAAATGACAGTGTTTAAAAGACAGTGTTAAATGACAGTGTCTAAAAAGACGGTGTTTAATGACCGTGTTTAAAAGACAGTGTTTAATGACAGGTGTTTAAAAGACAGTGTTTAATAACAGTGTTTAAAAGACAGTATTAAATTACAGTGTTTAAAATACAGTGTTAAATGACAGTGTTTAAAATACAGTGGTAAATGACAGTGTCCTCTAAATGTCCAAGCCTTTGTTTAAAGATTTTAAAGAGAACTATAAAAGACAACTATAATTATAGTTTTTTTACTTCATCTTTATTTAACCAGGAAGGCTAGTTGAGAACAAGTTCTCTTTTACAACTGCGACCTGGCCAAGATAAAGCAAAGGAGTTCGACACATACAACAACACAGAGTTACACATAGAGTAAAACAAACATACAGTCAATAATACAGTAGAAAAAAAGTATATATACATTGTGTGCAGATGAGGTAAGATAAGGGAGGTAAGGCAATAAATATGCCATGGGGGCGAAGTAATTACAATATAGCATTTAAACACTGGTACGGTAGATGTGCAGAAGATGAATGTGCAAGTAGAGATACTGGGGTGCAAAGGAGCAAGATGAATAAATAAATACAGTATGGGGATGAGGTAGTTGGTTGGGCTATTTACAGATGGGCTATGTACAGGTGCAGTGATCTGTGAGCTGCTCTGACAGCTGGTGCTTAAAGGTAGTGAGGGAGATATGAGTCACCAGCTTCAGTGATTTTTGCAATTCGTTCCAGTCATTGGCAGCAGAGAACTGGAAGGAAAGGCGGCCAAAGGAGGAATTGGCTTTGGGGGTGACCAGTGAGATATACCTGCTGGAGCGCGTGCTACAGGTGGGTGCTGCTATGGTGACCAGTGAGCTGAGATAAGGCGGGGCTTTACCTAGCAAATACTTGTAGATGACCTGGAGCCAGTGGGTATGAAGCGAGGGCCAGTATGAAGCGAGAGCCAGCCAATGAGAGCGTATAGGTCACAGTGGTGGGTCGTATATGGGTCTTTGGTGACAAAACAGATGGCACTGTGATAGACTGCATCCAATTTGTTGAGTAGAGTGTTGGAGGCTATTTTGTAAATGACATCGCTGAAGTCAAGGATCGGTAGGATGGTCAGTTTTACGAGGGTATGTTTGGTAGCATGAGTGAAGTAGGCTTTGTTGCGAAATAGGAAGCCGATTCAAGATTTGATTTTGGATTGGAGATGCTTAATGTGAGTCTGGAAGGAGAGTTTACAGTCTAACCAGACACCTAGGTATTTGTAGTTTTCCACATATTCTAAGTCAGAACCATCCAGAGTAGTGATGCTGGACGGGCGGGCAGTTGCAGGCAGCGATCGGTTGAAGAGCATGCATTTAGTTTTACTTGCATTTAAGAGCGGTTGGAGGCCACGGAAGGAGTGTTGTATGGCTTTGAAGCTCATCTGGAGGTTAGATAATACAGTCTCCAAAGAAGGGCCAGAAGTATACAGAATGGTGTCGTCTGCGTAGAGGGGGGGATCAGGGAATCACCAGCAGCAAGAGCGACATCATTGATGTATACAGAGAAGAGAGTCGGCCCGAGAATTGAACCCTGTGGCACCCCCATAGAGGCTGCCAGAGGTCCGGACACAGGCCCTCTGATTTGACACACGGAACTCTATCAGAGAAGTAGTTGGTGAACCAGACGAGGCAATCATTTGAGAAACCAAGGCTGTTTAGTCTGCCAATAAGAATGTGGTGATTGACAGAGTCCAAAGCCTTGGCCAGGTTGATGAATACGGCTGCACAGTAATGTCTCTTATCGATGGCGGATATGATATCGTTTAGGACCTTGAGCGTGGCTGAGGTGCACCCATGACCAGCTTGGAAACCTTTAACTTGGCTTTCGAAGACCTTAGAAAGGCAGGGTAGGATAGATATAGGTCTGTAGCAGTTTGGGTCTAGAGTGTCTCCCCCTTTGAAGAGGGGGATGACCGCAGCAGCTTTCCAATCTTTGGGATCTCTGACGATACGAAAGAGAGGTTGAACAGGCTAGAAATAGGGGTTGCAACAATTTCGGCGGATCATTTTAGAAAGATGGTCATACCATGGATACTTTAGCTATTTCATTTAGAATTGTAGGACTCCTGTGGGTATAGATTTATTTTAATAAAACAATTATTTTATAAAAATAGTACATTTGACCTTTACTATGACAGCTTATAGAAACGCATTGACTAACACATTAATAAATGGCCAAACCGGTAACGAGTTACCTTCAGACGAGTCACGTGACACACCGTCATGTTCGCTAGAGTCTTAACTTTCCATAGAGTGGTCATAATAGGCCAAACTGTTAGGACGCTACCAACGTTTTCGTGAGAAGACCGATTTTCGGGGTGTCTCATTGGTCGGACAAACATCACTGTAGCTCTGCCACCTGTCACCAAAGATGCAGAAGGCCGACATCGGGGATAGAGATGGAGGCAATGCAGATATCTCTAACTTAAACTGATGGATTTTTATGGGGATTTTGTTAATGATGTTACTTTGATACACGGGTGCGTCAACACACTCTGAAGGATTTGAATGACAGCGTTTAATTGTCATTAAGATGTTCCGTTGTCATTCTAAACCGTTACTCGCCTAATGCTGATTGTGTTTTTTAACACTGTACAGTCAACACACATTTGTTACTTTGGAGTTACCAGAGCTACCAGACGTACAGTTTTTTTGCGATTGCTTACACATTTGTTGCTGAATTTGGCTTATTTTGTCAAAACTCTACACACAAGCCAAATAAGACACAACACTTGGGAGATAAACATCTCACTTCTATGTCAAAATGAAACTGCAATCAAAAACCTAACAATCCTTTTTCAAAATGGCATTTTTGCAACAAAATGATACACACATACACCATTTGAATTATTCTTTCAAAGCAGCAACAACACACTGATGTACTTTACACAAAACACTGCTGTCTTTTAGTACTTTGTATACCTTTTTCATGTTCTTAGACAGGCTTCTGGGAAAGATTGTTCCAGAACATCTAATCACATTTCAATGAACACAAAAATAGAAAGGCTTCAGATATAAATATATACAGCCTATTATTTTGCCATTGCAGGTTTTTACAACAACAACAAAACACAAAGAAAAGTAGAATTACAATACAGTAATCAATACAATATGTTACTGTAAACTCACTGAAACAAAAATAATTACAGTAAAATTACAGCGCAATGGTAAACAAAAAATGGTATTGTAAGGGATTGTAAAGAATGGGGTGGATGGTTTATGGATCCCACCTTATGTTAGGGTCAGGTCACATCACCTCATCCACATCACAAGCAATGTCATCCCTGGCTAGGCAACGGGAAAAATATAGCCTGGACTGACACACCTCAATGTCTCCGCATGCCTCTTCCATTGCTTGCAGAAGAGGCAGGCGGGGATGTGGTTGGCGGTCATACACTTTCCAACGCCAAGCCGAAAAAATAATTCCTCAATCGGATTGAGAAATGGGGAGTAAGGGGGCAAGTATACAACTGTGAAGGTATTGTGGTTGGTGAACCAGTCCCTGACCAGAGCAGCCCGGTGGAAACTATTATCCCAGATGACAACAAACCTTGGCTGCTCTGGTCCGTCCTGCACAACTGCATTATGTAGTGCATCCAGAAATATGATTATGTGTGCAGTATTGTAGGGACCTAGGGTGGCATGGTGATGGAGAACTCCTTGCAGACTAATGGCAGCACACAAGGTGATACTTCCCCCGCGCAGCCCAGGGACATTCACAACGGCTCTTTGTCCTATAGCATGTCGGCCCTGACGCCTGGTTTTAGCTAGATTGGATCCAACTTCATCAATGAAAATGAACCCATGAGGCTGTGCAGCTGCATCAAAGTCCAGGCCTCTATGTAACAGAAAATGCATACGCTGCACCGTGAATATGGTGTAACTCAAAACACAGGACTACAATGTCTACATTTTCACACAAGGATGGGGGGGTTGAGTCAGACACATTCAGTCAAAGCTACAAGCTACAGGCAAGGCAGGTGCCCCCACACATGTCTGGCAGTTCTGTAGAAAATGCAAGAATATGATGTCATTGGTTAGGCTATTTTTTTACATACTGTACTGTCATACTGTTACACAGTAACATCACAACTGTATTACATGTTCTTCACAGTGCTATAACTATGTTTTTTGTTCACTGAGGAGCGTAGACCTAATATTGTAGGACTGCATTGTACTGTACTGTGATGCAGAATAATGTGCAACAATTCCATAGGGACAGTCTAGTGTAGAACGTTGAAGACGTACCTGTTCTCCAGTCCAAATGTCCGTATTATGGGACGCTACCGTGTAGCGACTCAGGTTGGGCTGGACTCTCTGCCCAGCCTCCCTCATCGTCAGGCCATGATTTATGACATGGTCCACCAAAGTGCCCCTAATGTCGTCGGAAATATGTCTCCGTCTATTGCCTGATCCCATTCTTTGTCCTCGTCCTCCTCCTCTCTACCTCTTCCTCTTCCTCTCACTCTCACTGCCTCCATGTTTGCAAAGTTCTCACTAAAGAGGTGAGCTTGCCTGAGGTCTATTTGTAGTACTAATGCTCAGACTAACTGGTGTTCAATTACAGTAGAAGTGTTTTCATGTGTTTGTGTGTGAGTGTTGCCAATTTCAGGTATGTTTTGCATTTTGAGTAGAAGTGTTTGATTGTTAAGAGATTTAATTCTTGAATGAAGTGTCTAATGTAAGAAACAGTGTGTAGTGTTTTGCAAGCGTGTAGCAGAATTGCAAACAAAGTGCAAAGCAGAAAATGTGTTTGTACTTGTGGTGCCTTTGTTTAAGGCATGGTTACAAAAGTCTAAGCATTCACTTTCAGTGTGTGAGCAATCGGCAAAAAGTTATTCTTATTGATGATGAAGGACAAACCTGGAAATATATTTTAAAAAACACAAACAACTTCTTGTTGACCCTGGGGACGTAACGTCCCCAGGGTCAAAAGTGAGCCAGCCGTGTTATAGGCTCAGATAAGGTGTAATGTGAATTAGAATTACGAGGAGATGTATTATACACACACCCAGATAGATTTTATTACCCTGAAATGCCTGGGGGACATCTGTGTGTGTGTGTGTGTGTGTGTGTTCGTGCATGCATGTGTGTGCAGGTGTGTGTGAAAGACAAGCATTAATCAAAATGGTATTTCTGCAAGGTTATGTTGCCTCTTTACTATTTCCCCTCGCCATTGGCAACAGAAGCCCCATTTATACCTGGTTCTAGTGTGCATCCTTTGTCCTTATATTGTCCACATTCTGATTGGGCCACGTTTTCAGACAGGTGTAGACGATTAAAAACATGTTGTGATATTGATTGTGATCAGATCTTCCTGACCACCTCTGGAGGTAGTCAGGGACCCATTGTGTCAGGATATCTTACAAGTTTAGACGGATCTGGACAGAGAAACTATTTAAATCATCACGATCCCGCTTTCGAAAATCGTGGCACCATTGACTTATGGCCTAAGTATGTGTCTGAAAATATTATTTTGAAAGAATAGCCGTCAAATAATTTGCATATGGGGGGGGGGGACCTGGAAATCTGTTCACAATGTGGACGCCGTGGACGGATATGAGACACATTTCAATACCTTGTGTAGACATATTTCTGAACATGTGGACACAATCACAATGTGGACAAGATTAGGACAAAGGACACATGTTAGCGTCAGGTATAAACAAGGCTAAAGTGACAAATGGCCAAGCTATGGGACGTGAATGACTTTTTATTTGTAATCTTTGCTCTGTGTGTAATAGTTAAAGGGAATCTATCCCTATTGATTACGGTATGAAGACT
Source organism: Hucho hucho (assembly GCA_003317085.1). NCBI lineage: Eukaryota > Metazoa > Chordata > Actinopteri > Salmoniformes > Salmonidae > Hucho > Hucho hucho. The sequence goes on from QNTS01012657.1 coordinate 11,410, forward strand.
GAGGTTGCATCTCAAATGGCACCCTATTCCCTATATAGTGCACTACTTTTGACCAGAGCCCTGGACCATGGTTAAAAATAGGGAATAGGGTGGCATTTGAGATGCACGTGACCCCTTGTCTGAGCTGATATGAACCACAATTATTTATTCACTCTTTTAGTAGTTTGTTTTTCAAACAAAATGTAAGTAGCCTACACAATAATTCACTATTTACACAAAAAGTGCTGCAAAGTGAATGCAATTACAATGTGTGGAGCATATTTGTATCATATTTCAGTAATATTTAATATTTCTGACATATTTCAGGACACATTTCAGACATGTTTCAGTAATATTTCATATTTCTGACATATTTCAGGACACATTTCAGACATATTTCAGTAATATAAAATATATCTGGCAAATTTCAGGACACATTTCAGACATATTTCAGTAATATTTCAGACACATTTCTGACATATTTCAGGACACATTTCAGACAGATTTAAGTAATATTTAATATTTCTGACATATTTCAGGACACATTTCAGTCATATTTCAGACATATTTCAGGACACATTTCAGACATATTTCAAGGCATATTTCATTACATGGGTTAATGTTAGATGATTTGCAAACAAACTTCAAATCAAATCAAATGTTATTAGTCGCATGAATACAACAGGTGTAGACCTTACAGTGAAATGCTTACTTAACCAACAATGCAGTTTATGAAAAAGAAATAAAAGTAACAAGTAATTAAAGAGCAGCAGTAAAATAACAATAGCGAGACTATGTACAGGGGGTACCGGTACAGAGTCAATGTGGAGGCTATATACAGGGGGTACCGGTACAGAGTCAATGTGGAGGCTATATACAGGGGGTACCGGTACAGAGTCAATGTGGAGGCTATATACAGGGGGTACCGGTACAGAGTCAATGTGGAGGCTATATACAAGGGGGTACCGGTACAGAGTCAATGTGCGGGGGCACCAGTTAGTGGAGGTAATATGTACATGTAGGTAGAGTTATTAAAGTGACGATCCATAAATGGTAACAACAGAGAGTACCAGCGATGGAATGGTTACACCGCAAGAGTTTGTCACATTATTGATTTACCATTGCCGCAACACAGAATGTTAGAAAACTAACTTTTTAACAGATGCATCTGCAGTCTAATACACCCAATCACCTACACCCACAGTCTAATACACCCAATCACCTACACCCACAGTCTAATACACCCAATCACCTACACCCACAGTCTAATACACCCAATCACCTACACCCACAGTCTAATACACCCAATCACCTACACCCACAGTCTAATACACCCAATCACCTACACCCATAGTCTAATACACCCAATCACCTACACCCACATTCTAATATGCCCAATCACCTACACCCACAGTCAATACACCCAATCACTGACACCCTCAGTCAAATACACCCAATCACCTACACCCACAGTCTAATACACCCAATCACCTACACCCACAGTCTAATACACCCAATCACTGACACCCACAGTCTAATACACCGAATCACCTACACCCACAGTCCAATACACACAATCACCTACACCAACAGTCAATACACACAATCACCTACACCCACAGTCTAATACACCCAATCACCTACACCCACAGTCTAATACACACAATCACTGACACCCACAGTCTAATACACACAATCACTGACACCCACAGTCTAATACACACAATCACCTACACCCACAGTCCAATACACCCAATCACCTACACCCATAGTCTAATACACATTTCTTACTAAATAAGAGAAATAAACTGAACAAAAAGTAAAGTATTCTTGCTAAAAATCGAGATTGTCACAGTATATTCCATGTGGTGTTAAGTTTAATGGTACTATACGCAAAATAAATAAAAAACCAACCGGACAAAATGTGTTTATATACAGGATATATATATTTATATATAATGATATATATATTGATATAGTTAGTTAAACATTATACAGTAATATGTTGACTGAACTTAATAAAGCATATTGATTTATTTTGATACACATATGAAGCTAATATACTTATATGTTGATATATTCATTCTTAAAACCAATAATACAACTCAGGACTACTGTAACACCAACATGAGAGTTAATTAGATAAATAGAATGATTTAATAACCAACAGTAATTGACTGTTCTTCTGTTTATTTGATTGATTCATTCATTCATTGGTTGATTGGTTGGTTTAATGGTTGGTTGGTTGATTGGTGGTTGATTGGTTGGTTGATTGATGAGGAATAAACTAATTGAATAAGTGGTTGGTAGCTCAGTTGGTAGGGCAGAAAGGGAAGCCAGTCAGAAGTGTTAGGATGCAGCCCTGATCTCAGGCTTCACCCACGTCAATCTAAACCTGGTCTCAGGCTTCACCCACGTGAATCTAGCCCTGGTCTCAGGCTTCACCCACGTCAATCTAGCCCTGGTCAGGCTTCACCCACGTGCATCTATCCCTGGTCGCAGGCTTCACCCACGTGAATCTATCCCTGGTCTCAGGCTTCACCCATGTGAATCTAGCCCTGGTCTCAGGCTTCACCCACGTGCATCTAGCCCTGGTCTCAGGCTTCACCCACGTGAATCTATCCCTGGTCTCAGGCTTCACCCATGTGAATCTAGCCCTGGTCTCAGGCTTCACCCACGTGCATCTAGCCCTGGTCTCAGGCTTCACCCACGTGCATCTAGCCCTGGTCTCAGGCTTCACCCACGTGAATCTAGCCCTGGTCTCAGGCTTCACCCACGTGAATCTAGCCCTGGTCTCAGGCTTCACCCATGTGCATCTAGGGGAGCATCAACAGAAAAGCACGTTCATCCGCCTGTTACATCTAGTGATTGACCATACAGACCACAACATTTAACATGAATTTAATCTCTTGTAATACAGACTGTTGATGCTC
>QNTS01012679.1:8424-18741 GCA_003317085.1 Hucho hucho
GGATTTCTTCTCTTACATCTGCAAGCAGAGTCTGAACATCAGACAGGATGGCATTGTCTCCCTCAATCCGTGCAATGGCTACTGCTATAGGTTTCAGGAGTTTCAGGCTGCTTACCACTCTCTCCCAAAATACATCATCCAGGAGGATCCTCTTGATGGGGCTGTCCATATCGGCAGACTGTGATATGGCCATTTCTTGGAGAGACTCCTTCCCCTCCAGGAGACTGTCAAACATGATGACAACACCACCCCAACGGGTGTTGCTGGGCAGCTTCAATGTGGTGCTCTTATTCTTCTCACTTTGCTTGGTGAGGTAGATTGCTGCTATAACTTGATGACCCTTCACATACCTAACCATTTCCTTGGCTCTCTTGTAGAGTGTATCCATTGTTTTCAGTGCCATGATGTCCTTGAGGAGCAGATTCAATGCATGAGCAGCACAGCCAATGGGTGTGATGTGAGGGTAGGACTCCTCCACTTTAGACCAAGCAGCCTCATGTTCGCAGCATTGTCTGTCACCAGTGCAAATACCTTCTGTGGTCCAAGGTCATTGATGACTGCCTTCAGCTCATCTGTAATGTAGAGACCGGTGTGTCTGTTGTCCCTTGTGTCTGTGTTCTTGTAGAATACTGGTTGATGGGTGGAGATGATGTAGTTAATTATTCCTTGCCCACGAACATTCGACCACCTATCAGAGAGGATTGCAATACAGTCTGCTTTCTCTATGATTTGCTTGACCTTCACTTGAACTCTGTTGAACTCTGCATCCAGCAAATGAGTAGATAAAGCATGTCTGGTTGAAGGGGTGTATGCTGGGCGAAGAACATTCAGAAATCTCTTCCAATACACATTGCCTGTGAGCATCAGAGGTGAACCAGTTGCATACACAGCTCGAGCAAGACATTCATCAGCATTTCTCTGACTACGTTCCTCCATTCAGTAAAAAAAGTCTGATTCCAGGAGAACCATGAGCTGTTGCTATCGATAAGGTGTCTGATTCATAATTTTCACCTCGAATAGAAGAAGAGGGACTTTTGTCAGAGGTTGCTAGTTGTGAGCGCTGAGGGAACTTTATGCACTTCACAAGGTCCTTTGCTGTTGTTCTGGGATTTATTTGCACTTTTCGCACCAAGGTACGTTCATCTCTAGGAGACAGAACGCGTCTCCTTCCTGAGCGGTATAACTGCTGCGTGGTCCCATGGTGTTTGTACAGATGAACGTGGTACCTTCAGGCGTTTGGAAATTGCTCCCAAGGATGAACCAGACTTGAGGAGGTCTACAATTTTGTTTTCGGAGGTCTTGGCGAATTTCTTTTGGTTTTTCGTGATGTCAAGCAAAGAGGCACTGAGTTTGAAGGTAGGCCTTGAAATACATCCACAGGTACACCTCAAATAGGCTAATTGACATAATTTGAGTCAATCTAAAGCCATGACATCATTTTCTGTCATTTTCCAAGCTGTTTAAAGGCACAGTCAACTTAGTGTATGTAAACTTCTGACCCACTGGAATTGTGATACAGTGAATTATAAGTGAAATAATCTGTCTGTAAACAATTATGGGAAAAATTACTTGTCATGCACGAAGTATATGGCCTAACCGACTTGCCAAAACTATAGTTTGTTAACAAGAAATTTGTGGAGTGGTTGAAAAACGAGTTTTAATGACTCCAACCTAAATGTATGTAATCTTCCGACTTCAACTGTAGTCCTTGGCTCTGACAGTGTAGTAGTGTGGGCTCATTAGCATCTCATTAGTGTGCAAGATCTTGAGAATCAGCTGTACATGTGATGGAAGAATGCACTGTGCATGAAGAGGGTTGCAATTCCATTGAATTGGGGATCGTTTAACCAAAATATGCCACAAGCCCTAGAATTGCCTTGTGTATCCCACAGAAAAGGTTCACTGTTATAAGCTAACTTTTTTTTGATGAATTTAAGCTAAATTCCAGGGAAAAATTCAGAAATTTTACCGAAAAGTTTCCGACCCTTTGCAACCCTAATCCCTTTGCAACCCTAACCACCACAGGGCGGCGCATAATTGGCCCAGCGTCGTCCTGGTTTGGCCGGTCTAGGCCATCATTGTAAATAAGAATTTGTTCTTAACTGACTTTCCTAGTTAAATGAAGGTTAAATAAAAATGTATGTGAAATATTTGTTTAGACTTGGCTCAGTAGTTTAAAAATGGTAATAGACAGAGGCTATAATGTTCTCTCACTCAGATCAGTACGGAAAATGGAGTAATGTCTTGTGAACAGTCAAGTCAGTCAGGCCTGTGCTGCTGCTAGTAAACTATATTTACAAAAGTATGTGGACACCACTTCAAATTAGTGGATTCAGCTATTTCAGCCACACCTGTTGCTGACAGGTGTATAAAATCAAACACACAGCCATGCAATCTCCCTAGACAAACATTGGCAGTATAATGGCCTTACTGAAGAAATCAGTGAATTTCAACGTGGCACCTTCATTGGATGCCACCTTTCCATGAAGTCAGTTTGTCAAATTTCGGCCCTGCTATAGCTGGCCCGGTCAACTGTAAATGCTGTTATTGTAGAAACGTCTAAGAGCAACGTCTAGGAGTAGAAACATCTAGGAGCAACAACGGCTCTGCCGCGAAGTGGTAGACCACACATGCTCACAGAACAGGACCGCTGAGTGCTGAAGCGTGTAGCGCATAAGAATTGTCTGTCCTCGGTTGCAACACTCACTACCGAGTTCCAAACTGCCTCTGGAAGCAACGTCAGCACAATAACTGTTCATCGGGAGCTTCATGAAATGGGTTTCCATGGCCGAGCAGCCGCACACAAGCCTAAGATCACCATGCGCAATGCCAAGCGTCGGCTGCCATTGGAGTGATGAATAACGCTACACCATCTGGCAATCCGACAGATTAATCTGGGTTTGGCAAATGCCAGGAAAACGCTACCTGCCCCAATGTATAGTGCCAACTGCAAAGTTTGGTGGTGGAGGAATAATGGTCTGCCACTGTTTTTCATGGTTCGGGCTATGCCCCTTAGTTCCAGTGAAGGGAAATCTTAACTATACAGCATACAATTACATTTTAGGCGATTCTGTGCTTCCAACTTTGTGGCCACAGTTTGGGGAAGGCCTTTTCCTGTTTCAGCATGACAATGCCCCCATGTAAAAAGCGAGGTCCATACAGAAAGGTTTGTCGAGATCAGTGTGGAAGAACTTCACTTGTCTTCACAGAGCCCTGACCTCAACCCCATCAAACACCTTTGGGATGAATTGGAACGCCGACTGCGAGCCAGGCCTAATCGCCCAACATCAGTGCCCGACCTCACTAATTCTCCTGTGGTTGAATGGAACCAAGTCCCCGCAGCAATGTTCCAACATCTAGTGGAAAGCCTTCCCAGAAGAGTGGAGGCTGTTATAGCAGCAAAGGGGTGACCAACTCCATATTAATGCCAATGATTTTGGAATGAGATGTTCGACGAGCAGGTGTCCACATGCTTTTGGTCATGTGGTGTATCTCTCTGTTCTCTATGTTTTCTTAGATCTGAGCCTGGCTGAGATGGCATTCAGTGCAGGTGCAGGGGGAAGGGGATAGGATGTGGGGGCGAGGCAGGAGGGACATTTCTAAGTATTGCTCAGCGAAGTCATAAATGACCCTCGGGGAGGGCCATGAGGGCCTCTGCTGATGAGATCACACACTGCCGCATCATTTCGCATCGATTTGGTGACTCTGCACACACACACACAGGGATGGAGCCAGGCGACCAAACGATTCTGCTTGAGTCAGGCTGCTGGAGAATGGTCATTTGGCTGGTGTGACCTCAGAGTGAGGCAGCACATCGAAGCTTCTCATTGGTGGACAGAACAGGCACCTGACTTGACAGATGACCCATGTCACGTGGCCGTGGCTTGCTATATAAAGCAGGCAGACAGGCATCAAGACATTCAATTACTGTTCGATTGAACGCTAGATTGGTCAAAACGAGTGACCTGAGCGACTTTGAACGTGGTAAGATCTTTGGTGCCAGGCGTGCTGGTTCCAGTATCTCAGAAACAGCCGGCCTCTTGGGCTTTTCACGCACAACTGTGTCTAGGGTTTACCGAAAATGGTGCGACAAACAACAAACTGTTCTGTGGGCGAAAACTGCTCGTTGATGAGAGGTCGAAAGGAGAATGGCAAGAATCGTGCAAGCTAACAGGCTGGCCACTAACAGGCAAATAATGGCACAGAAGCAACAGATTACATCTTCACAACGTTAATGGCCCATATCCACCTTATCTCACTTAAGTGTCTTGTGTTCTGGCCTCAAGTCAGGGGTCTATGAAATCTGTTTGTTTTTATAGGCAAACCTCTGTTTTTACCAGCCTCTCCAGCAGCTAGCCAGGCAGCCAACTGTGGGTGGTAGCTTAGCTAGCACTTTGATACTAATAGCGTGCTGTGTGCTGGGCTGAGGGGAGGGATGCTAAAGGGGGCGAGAGAAGGGATAGCGTGTGTTGGCAGGCTTGGTACTGTGCCAAGTAGCTGCAGGGAGGGCACGAGTGGTGCCCATGTCGATGGGAATGAATATTGGGGGAAGGCTGTGTTGAGATAGATGGGGTAACAGTTGTACTGCAGTGGTAGAGGCTAAGACAGAGGCAGGATACTCTACTATATGTAGAAGTTAGAAAGGATATATATAGGGGAACAACATTGTTATCTGTATAGTTCACCCCAACCTGACGATTGGCTCTGTGGTGTTTAGTTCTCTAGGCCTATTTCACTCTGCTATTCTGAGCTGCTCTCACTTCAGCGTGTGACACATGACTCACTCTGTCTGGGTAAGCCACTGACTAGCCCGGTGTGAGAAGGAAAACAAAAACTAGTATTGGAGAGAGCCTCTGTCAAGCAAAAGAATACTAGATAGCCATTGAGGGGTTTGTTCAACACATTTTGCCATGGGGCAGAGAGAAACATTTGCAGTTTTATAGTGAATTTCCTGCATGGCTTATAACATGTTTGTATGCTATCTGGGGGGCCCCGACCGAAAAACTAAATCTTGACGCTTGGAAGTCGAGGCCCCCGAGGCACATGCCTTGGGTGCCCGGTTCGTAAATCCCGCCCTGGGAAAGTGTGTACACAGGTTCAGGTAACATTCTAGTATGTGTGTATGTGGGGAGTGTGTGTATGTGGAGAGTGTGTGTGTGTTTGGGGAGTGTGTGTGTGTGTGTGTGTGTGTGTGTGTGTGGGGGGGGAGTGTGTGTGTGTGTGTGTGGGNGTTGGCGGATGCTTTAGTCCAGGTCTGGGAGGAGATCCCTCAGGAGACCATCCGCCACCTCATCAGGAGCATGCCCAGGCGTTGTAGGGAGGTCATTCAGGCACGTGGAGGCCACACACACTACTGAGCCTCATTTTGACTTGTTTTAAGGACATTACATCAAAGTTGGATCAGCCTGTAGTGTGGTTTTCCACTTTAATTTTGAGTGTGACTCCAAATCCAGACCTCCATGGGTTGATAAATTTGATATCCATTGATAATTTTTGTGTGATTTTGTTGTCAGCACATTCAACTATGTAAAGAAAAAAGTATTTAATAAGATTATTTCATTCATTCAGATCTATGATGTGTTATTTTAGTGTTCCCTTTATTTTTTTGAGCAGTGTATATTTTGTTAACAAGAAATTTGTGGAGTGGTTGAAAAACGAGTTTTAATGACTCCAACCTAAATGTATGTAAACTTCCGACTTCAACTGTAGTCCTTGGCTCTGACAGTGTAGTAGTGTGGGCTCATTAGCATCTCATTAGTGTGCAAGATCTTGAGAATCAGCTGTACATGTGATGGAAGAATGCACTGTGCATGAAGAGGGTTGCAATTCCATTGAATTGGGGATCGTTTAACCAAAATATGCCACAAGCCCTAGAATTGCCTTGTGTATCCCACAAAAAAAGGTTCACTGTTATAAGCTAACTTTTTTTTGATGAATTTAAGCAAAATTCCAGGGAAATATTCTGAAATTTTACCGAAAGGTTTCCGACCCTTTGCAACCCTAATCCCTTTGCAACCCTAACCACCACAGGGCGGCGCATAATTGGCCCAGCGTCGTCCTGGTTTGGCCGGTCTAGGCCATCATTGTAAATAAGAATTTGTTCTTAACTGATTTTCCTAGTTAAATGAAGGTTAAATAAAAATGTATGTGAAATATTTGTTTAGGCTTGGCTCAGTAGTTTAAAAATGGTAATAGACAGAGGCTATATTGTTCTCTCACTCAGATCAGTACGGAAAATGGAGTAATGTCTTCTTCCCTGTGAACAGTCAAGTCAGTCAGGCCTGTGCTGCTGCTAGTAAACTATAGTTACAAAAGTATGTGGACACCACTTCAAATTAGTGGATTCAGCTATTTCAGCCACACCTGTTGCTGACAGGTGTATAAAATCAAACACACAGCCATGCAATCTCCCTAGACAAACATTGGCAGTAGAATGGCCTTACTGAAGAAATCAGTGAATTTCAATGTGGCACCTTCATTGGATGCCACCTTTCCATGATGTCAGTTTGTCATATTTCGGCCCTGCTATAGCTGCCCCGGTCAACTGTAAATGCTGTTATTGTAGAAACGTCTAAGAGCAACGTCTAGGAGTAGAAACATCTAGGAGCAACAACGGCTCTGCCGCGAAGTGGTAGACCACACATGCTCACAGAACAGGACCGCTGAGTGCTGAAGCGTGTGGCGCATAAGAATTGTCTGTCCTCGGTTGCAACACTCACTACCGAGTTCCAAACTGCCTCTGGAAGCAACGTCAGCACAATAACTGTTCATCGGGAGCTTCATGAAATGGGTTTCCATGGCCGAGCAGCCGCACACAAGCCTAAGATCACCATGCGCAATGCCAAGCGTCGGCTGCCATTGGAGTGATGAATAACGCTTCACCATCTGGCAATCCGACAGATGAATCTGGGTTTGGCAGATGCCAGGAAAACGCTACCTGCCCCAATGTATAGTGCCAACTGCAAAGTTTGGTGGTGGAGGAATAATGGTCTGCCGCTGTTTTTCATGGTTCGGGCTATGCCCCTTAGTTCCAGTGAAGGGAAATCTTAACTATACAGCATACAATTACATTTTAGGCCATTCTGTGCTTCCAACTTTGTGGCCACAGTTTGGGGAAGGCCTTTTCCTGTGGAAGAACTTCACTTGTCTTCACAGAGCCTTGACCTCAACCCCACCTTTGGGATGAATTGGAACGCCGACTGCGAGCCAGGCCTAATCGCCCAACATCAGTGCCCAACCTCACTAATTCTCCTGTGGTTGAATGGAACCAAGTCCCCGCAGCAATGTTCCAACATCTAGTGGAAAGCCTTCCCAGAAGAGTGGAGGCTGTTATAGCAGCAAAGGGGGGACCAACTCCATATTAATGCCAATGATTTTGGAATGAGATGTTCGACGAGCAGGTGTCCACATGCTTTTGGTCATGTGGTGTATCTCTCTGTTCTCTATATTTTCTTAGATCTGAGCCTGGCTGAGATGGAATTCAGTGCAGGTGCAGGGGGAAGGGGATAGGATGTGGGGGCGAGGCAGGAGGGACATTTCTAAGTATTGCTCAGCGAAGTCATAAATGACCCTAGGGGAGGGCCATGAGGGCCTCTGCTGATGAGATCACACACTGCCGCATCATTTCGCATCGATTTGGTGTTGTGACTCTGCACACACACACCGGGATGGAGCCAGGCGACCAAACGATTCTGCATGAGTCAGGCTGGTGGAGAATGGTCATTTGGCTGGTGTGACCTCAGAGTGAGGCAGCACATCGAAGCTTCTCATTGGTGGACAGAACAGGCACCTGACTTGACAGATGACCCATGTCACGTGGCCGTGGCTTGCTATATAAAGCAGGCAGACAGGCATCAAGACATTCAGTTACTGTTCGATTGAACGCTAGATTGGTCAAAACGAGCGACCTGAGCGACTTTGAATGTGGTAAGATCTTTGGTGCCTGGCGTGCTGGTTCCAGTATCTCAGAAACAGCCGGCCTCTTGGGCTTTTCACGCACGACTGTGTCTAGGGTTTACCGAAAATGGTGCGACAAACAACAAACATGCAGTTCTGTGGGCGAAAACTGCTCGTTGATGAGAGGTCAAAAGGAGAATGGCAAGAATCGTGCAAGCTAACAGGCTGGCCACTAACAGGCAAATAATGGCACAGAAGCAACAGATTACATCTTCACAACGTTAATGGCCCATATCCACCTTATCTCACTTAAGTGTCTTGTGTTCTGGCCTCAAGTCAGGAGTCTATGAAATCTGTTTGTTTTTATAGGCAAACCTCTGTTTTTACCAGCCTCTCCAGCAGCTAGCCAGGCAGCCAACTGTGGGTGGTAGCTTAGCTAGCACTTTGATACTAATGGCGTGCTGTGTGCTGGGCTGAGGGGAGGGATGCTAAAGGGGGTGAGAGAAGGGATAGCGTGTGTTGGCAGGCTTGGTACTGTGCCAAGTAGCTGCAGGGAGGGCACGAGTGGTGCCCATGTCGATGGGAATGAATATTGGGGGAAGGCTGTGTTGAGATAGATGGGGTAACAGTTGTACTGCAGTGGTAGAGGCTAAGACAGAGGCAGGATACTCTACTATATGTAGAAGTTAGATAGGATATATATAGGGGAACAACATTGTTATCTGTATAGTTCACCCCAGCCTGACGATTGGCTCTGTGGTGTTTAGTTCTCTAGGCCTATTTCACTCTGCTATTCTGAGCTGCTCTCACTTCAGCGTGTGACACATGACTCACTCTGTCTGGGTAAGCCACTGACTAGCCCGGTGTGAGAAGGAAAACAAAAACTAGTATTGGAGAGAGCCTCTGTCAAGCATAAGAATACTAGATAGCCATTGAGGGGTTTGTTCAACACATTTTGCCATGGGGCAGAGAGAAACATTTGCAGTTTTATAGTGAATGTCCTGCATGGCTTATAACATGTTCGTATGCTATCTGGGGGGCCCCGACCGAAAAACTAAATCTTGACGCTTGGAAGTCGAGGCCCCCGAAGCACATGCCTTGGGTGCCCGGTTCGTAAATCCCGCCCTGGGAAAGTGTGTACACAGGTTCAGGTAAAATTCTAGTATGTGCAAATGTGTGTATGTGGGGAGTGTGTGTATGTGGGGAGTGTGTGTATGTGGGGAGTGTGTGTATGTGGAGAGTGTGTGTGTGTTTGGGGAGTGTGTGTGTGTGTGTGTGTGTGTGTGTGTGTGTGTGTGTGTGTGTGTATGTTGGGAGTGTGTGTGTATGTGGGGAGTGTGTGTGTGCTTGGACCGATAATCTGCTTTGTTTGCATCTGTGGGTCCCCTCCTATCTTTGTTTTGTGAGGTGTATGTGTGTGTGGGGGGACAGGTCAGTTCTCCAGCCATAAATAATATCCCTGGTGGCTTGGTGACTAACTCACTAACACACAGCTCAGCTCCGCCCAAAGGCTTTGTTATCATAAAATGTCATATCACGGCACGTTTGTGTCATATCACGGCACGTTTGTTTGCCCAACATGCTGACTCAGACAGGGTTAGGGCTGGATGCAACTGTTGGCTGTAGGCATGAAAGTTTCGTCTTTGGATGACTTTGCTTGTGCAGCAGGTTATTGGATAACTTCACCTCAGTTCCGCTCCTTGAAAATAGGGTTTCTCTTTTCTTTTAAGTCATGCATAGAAAGGAGTCTGCTTTAAACCTGAAAGACTTAAAAACATCTTTGTGTGGAGATGATCCATGTTGACTTTTTAGATCAGTGTCAGTCCATTACTCTGTCAGTCCAAGTGGCCTGTTAGTCCTCTTGTATCTAGCCCTTTGGGAGAAATCAGCCTCAGAGGGATGCCAGAGCACTGCTTTTAAACCTGACCACACACATTGCAGAGAAAGATACACAGACACAAGGAAAGAAAATGCTGAATAACTCCTTCTCTTGAACAATATTCAGAGAGAGAGAGAGAGAGAGAGACTGCTGTCTCTCCCAGCCCTCCATCTTCTCTCCCATGTAATCTACCTTCCAATAAACCCCTCAGACACCCTGTCTGCATCCCAATTCTCTAGCCCTTTGACTAAAGTGTGCACTGTTCACTTCCCTTCCTGGGCTTAAAAGGAAAGGACTGTTGTAAGAAATATGGTGGAAAGTACTTCTAGCCCACGCTTATCTTACACCAATCCAATGCTTTTAAACCTCTCCACTGGCATACACTCTCCTCCTCAATACAGGTCACATGACATCACTGACCTACACTCACATCCAATCAGTCCAATGGATTTCATAAAGCCCTTTTTACATCAGCATACCAGGTAGAGAGGAACCAGTCTCAGAGGGGTGGCCAGTCCTCTTCTGGCTGTACCGGGTAGAGA
>QNTS01012683.1:12092-26674 GCA_003317085.1 Hucho hucho
AGCAGGTTAGTTGTTAACAGGGTCAGCAGGTTAGTTAACAGGGTCAGCAGGTTAGTTGTTCACAGGGTCAGCAGGTTAGTTAACAGGGTATAACACGTCTGTACAGTTCAACAGCAGAAGGGAATATAACATTTCCACTTTGACAAAATCATTGCTCGACTTTGAAACCAAAATGTTGAGATAATTTATATTATAAAGATTGATACTGGAGTGTGACGAATTTAATTTCTTATTTGCACACATTCCCAAACTAAAACTATTCACAACCAGTTAGACATTTATATTTTCTCCATTACAATCAAACCTCTCAAATTACAGCAGTTGACAAGTAAAATGTATCAAAAAGACAAAGTTCCTTTTCCCACTTTCTAGAGCCATATGTTCCTACTGGCTGATGATGAATCCTCTTCATTTGAGATCACCGTAGAAAAACACTTTTCGTTTATTGGATGAATTCAGCCCCTTTACTTCCATTTGGTTCCTAGTGAATGCGACCTTGGCTACCTACCACCACACATAGGTGGAACAACTCCTCAACCCAAAACTCTGGGCCTGGAAATACCTTCCAGGCCCACACAGCTCATTAGACGTACATGCCCCGTAGGACTCTAGTCAAAAGTAGCACATTACATAGGAAATAGGGTGCCGTTTGGGACTTAGTCCGTTAATCTCTACATAGATTTCTCAACAGATTTGCATGAATGTTCTGCCAGATGAATAATGACACACTGTTCTGTCTTAAAATTCTTAAAGTTTATTGTGCAGCTTTTTCAGTTGTTAAATGCTAAAACATACAGAGCAATATCCTTTCTTGTACGTTACCCTGTGGAACAGGTGGTTGAGAACAACAGAGGGCTACTTACTGTAGCACAGTACACTGTAGGGTTTCTTCAATGCTGGATGGGCCCAAAGGCATCTTATGGTCATAGACCCTTTTAATTACTAGTAGTATGAAATCTAGTATCCTTCCATGCAGCATACTATAAATCGATGTTTACAACATTTTCCCTTTTCAAAACATTGATGTGTTAGAATGTAAGCATCATCCCTTCAGCATTTGATTATCTTAAGGCTGATAACGTTTATCCAACTCTGTCATGTAAACAGTAGGCTATAGGCCACAACTCAGTAAATGGCAAAATTGACCTACAAAAAGGAATGTCCTGAATGGTTCTTTGGACTTTTGGTGTAACCTCGACATCATATTGTCTGTGCTGTATATTATCCCTGAGTGTTTTCATGAAATACATGTCAATAGACAGAAGAAATAGAGTTAGTGGAGGGTGTTTATAATAGGGAATGTAACTGACTGACCCTGAACTGGATCCTCTGTGGCATAGTGAGGTCTCAGTAAGAGAGACCGACTCTTATATTGTTCTGAACTGGATCCTCTGTGGCTGCAGCATCTTTAGTGAGGTCACAGTATGAGAGACTCCTATACTGTTCTAAACTGGATCCTCTGTGGCTGCAGCATCTTTAGTGAGGTCACAGTATGAGAGACTCCTATACTGTTCTAAACTGGATCCTCTGTGGCTGCAGCATCTTTAGTGAGGTCACAGTAAGAGAGACTCCTATATTGTTCTAAACTGGATCCTCTGTGGCTGCAGCATCTTTAGTGAGGTCACAGTAAGAGAGACTCCTATATTGTTCTGAACTGGATCCTCTGTTGCTGCAGCATCTTAGTGCGGTCACAGTAACAGAGACTCCTATACGGTTCTAAACTGGATCTTCGATGGCTGCAGCATCTTTAGTGAGGTCACAGTAACATAGGGACTCCTATACGGTTCTAAACTGGATCCTCTGTGGCTGCAGCATCTTTAGTGAGGTCACAGTAAGAGAGACTCCTATATTGTTCTGAACTGGATCCTCTGTTGCTGCAGCATCTTTAGTGAGGTCACAGTAAGAGAGACTCCTATATTGTTCTGAACTGGATCCTCTGTTGCTGCAGCATCTTTAGTGCGGTCACAGTAACAGAGACTCCTATACGGTTCTAAACTGGATCTTCGATGGCTGCAGCATCTTTAGTGAGGTCACAGTAACAGAGGGACACCTATAGCATTCTGTCTGTGGGGAAACTAAGTTTGATCTAAAACAGTTGATCGGTCACTCCAAGCACAAAATAAATTCAATAAAACATGTTTTCAATGTAGAAATGCAGTGAAAATATTCACGTGCAGTCTAAACAACCATCTACAGAAAAAGTCCAGCATTAGATCCCATGAGAGTAAAAAAAATTAAATAAAAAGAAGAGTCCAGCATTAGATCATGTGTAAAAAAAGGTGGATACTCAGTCTGATATTGCCTCCTGCAGGCCTCTCAAACTGTGAATGAGTCCCAAATGGCACCCTATTCCCCATTTAGTGCACTACATTTGACCAGAGCCTTATGGACACAGGTCAAAAGAAGTGCACTATCAAGGGAGTAGGGTGCTATTTGGGACACACAGTGAAACTACAAACATTTGAACCCCACGAGGAAAAGAAAAACAGCCATATGTCAAGAAATGCACAACGTTTTCATTGGAACAGTCCATCCCACTGGAACTCATGTGACTAGTGAGTGTTAAGGTTTGGTCACAGTCTTTCTCCACTAGATATCTGTGCAGATTAAAGAAAGGAGACAAAGAGAGGAAGCCACTTTATGACTATTGAGATGCCACCAGCATTTTGTCCTTGCCCCTCTTCTGCTTTGTTAAATAGTGGACTCGTAGTCTGCTGTGCTGCTGCTGCCCTTGGGCAACGTTTTGAGCAGGACTACTGGCTCCTGCATACTGCTACCACTGGGGCCTGGTTCTGTGGCCACCAGGGCCGGAGCCCCCTCCTCTCCATACCCCTCCTGGTCCTGAGTAGTGGTGGGAGTGGAGGAGTCTGGGTAGATGACTAGGAAGGTGGAGGTGTGGAAGCCCAGGAAGGAGCCTCCAGAGGCAATCATTGGGATGACCCGCACGCTGCCCACCACGTCCACCACTGTGCTCAGCGCAGATGCCACCAGGATCTGGGCAATGTATACCTGGCACGACAGTATGGCACAGTCGATGCCGAAGCCTCGTCGCGACTTCCCCGGACTGTGGTGGATGTACTGCGGTAAAGACAGAGGGAAAAAACTGTTACCTTTTTTACTAATCTCTCACGTCAGTCCAAAGATAGGCTATTACCTAGTACCAAACTCAATTATCATCACATTGGCCTAGAATGAGCAACATCATATCCATATAAAGTCGTTTTTATTAACAATATGACCAGTTTGAAAGTGTACCGACATCCTTGTTCTCGTGGTACTGGCCCAGCAGTCTACTAACTAGGTCTGTTAAGATCTATAGTGAACTATAGTAATCNACATCCAGCCAACTTGACAACTTGTGGAAGCATTGGAGTCAACATGGGCCAGCATCCCTGTGGATCGCTTTCGACACCTTGTTGAGTCCATGCCCCGACCAATTGAGGCTGTTCTGAGGTGTTACTAATGTTTGGTATTCTCAGTGTATAGTCTCATTTAACCCTACAAGACATTTGGACATGTAGTTCTGTTACCATTTAATAGAAAGGACGTGAGACAGAAATCATGTACCGGCTCTGCTACACTACAGCTATCGGGCGTTCAGCATTGCCTCCACCCATTGAGGGAATGTATCAAGAATGGTCCACCACCCAAAGGACATCCAACCAATTTAACAACTGTGGGAAACATGGGAGTCAACATGTGCCAGCATCCCAGTGGAACACTTGACACTGTGCAAAGTCCATGGCCTGACAAATTGAGGCTGTTCTGAGGGCAAGGGGGGTGCAACTCAATACGTTTTTTACACTCAGTGTATAGCAATCTATGGTGCTCCACAGTGATCCATAGGGATCCTCACCTGCTTGTTCTCGTGGTACTGGCCCAGCAGAGTGTAGGGGCAGTAGGAGATACTCATGGAGATGATGCCCATGGTGCTGATCATTACCATGGCAACGTAGACGTTAGGGAAGATCGCCATGACGGCGGTTCCCAGGGAGAAGCTCAGAGTACCCAGGATGTAGATGACCTTAATGCTCAGGTCGTAGTTGTCCAGGTACTTCTGGAGCACAGCTGTCAACAAATACAACAAACGCAACATTATTGAGTTGGCACAAATTAGTTGCATTAAGTAGCATGTACTTAGTACTTACTTCTCACTTTACTGGTTGTGTGTCAATCCTCACTCTTTGGTATACACATTGCTGTTCATACTGTACATGTTGCTGTTCATTTTGCTGTCCATACTGTTCACGTTGCTGTCCACACTGTACACGTTGCTGTCCATACTGTACACGTTGCTGTTCACGTTGCTGTCCATACTGTACACGTTGCTTTCCATACTGTACACTTTGCTGTCCATACTGTACACGTTGCAGTCCACGTTGCTGTCCATACTGTACACGTTGCTGTCCATACTGTACATGTTCACATTGCTGTCCATACTGTTCACGTTGCTGTCCATGTTGCTGTCCATACTGTACACATTGCTGTCCATGTTGCTGTCAAATACTGTTCACGTTGCTGTCCATACTGTCCATGTTGCTGTCCATACTGTACACGTTGCTGTCCATGTTGCTTTCAAATATTGTTCACGTTGCTGTCCATACAGTCCATGTTGCTGTCCATACTGTACATGTTGCTGTCCATGTTGCTGTTCATACTGTACACATTGCTGTCCATGTTGCTGTTCATACTGTACACATTGCTGTCCATGTTGCTGTTCATACTGTTCACGTTGCTGTCAATGTTTATGTTCATACTGTACATGTTGCTGTTCATACTGTACATGTTGCTGTTCACATTGCTGTCCATACTGTACACGTTGCTGTCCATGTTGCTGTTCATATTGTACAAATTGCTGTTCATACTGTACACGTTGCTGTCCATGTTGCACATGTTGCTGTCCATGTTGCTGTTCATACTGTACACGTTGCTGTCCATGTTGCTGTCCATACTGTACACGTTGCTGTCCATACTGTACACGTTGCTGTCCATACTGTACACGTTGCTGTTCATGTTTCTGTTCATACTGTACACGTTTCTGTTCATACTGTATATGTTGCTGTCCATGTTGCTGTTCATACTGTACACGTTGCTGTTCATACTGTATATGTTGCTGTCCATGTTGCTGTCCATACTGTACTCGTTAATGTCCATGTTGCAGTCTATACTGTCCATACTGCACATGTTGCTGTCCATACTGTACATGTTGCTGTTCACGTTGCTGTCCATACTGTACATGTTGCTGTTCACGTTGCTGTCCATACTGTACATGTTGCTGTTCACGTTGCTGTCCATACTGTACATGCTGCTGTTCATGTAGCTGTTCACACTGTTCATGTTGCTGTCTACACTGTCCATGTTGCTGTCCATGTAGCTGTCTACACTGTCCATGTTGCTGTCCATGTTGCTGTCCACACTGTCCATGTTGCTGTCCACACTGTCCATGTTGCTGTTCATACTGTGTATTTCTCTAAGGAGTAGGACTTACCTGAGCAGACTGCAGCGGTAGCAGCATAGACAACCAGTCCCCAGCAGCCCATCTGAACCCCTTTATGGTAGTTCTGTAGTTCAGTGGAGTTAGCAGGAGCCTACATGGAGAAAATAGAACATACAGAAGTCCATAAACTCCCAAAGCAATTTTCACCACAAAATTGTGCATATTATCAGAATTAACATTTTGTCCCATTAAAAACATTACATTGGCATTTAAAATAGCCCTTGTCAGTTGACCTAGTGATTCTCAGAGGGTTCCCTGTCCTGCAGAGGGGAGACAGAGACCTAGTGATTCTCAGAGGGTTCCCTGTCCTGCAGAGGGGAGACAGAGACCCTAGTGATTCTCAGAGGGTTCCCTGTCCTGCAGAGGGGAGACAGAGACCTAGTGATTCTCAGAGGGTTCCCTGTCCTGCAGAGGGGAGACAGAGGCCTAGTTATTCTCAGAGGGTTCCCTGTCCTGCAGAGGGGAAACAGAGACCCTAGTGATTCTCAGAGGGTTCCCTGTCCTGCAGAGGGGAGACAAAGAATACAAAAGAAGAGTAGTAAGAGAAAAAGGAAGGAAAACAGGAACAGTAGATTGAGGAAAGATGGACAAATAAGAGTTTGCTCATTCTCTTACTGAAATAAACTACAAACTATAATGAACAATGAATTACAATGGAGGACTGGACAGGTTCTTACTGTGGGGTCTCCAGCATAGATGACCTGTCCCATGAAGTCTGTGTAGAAGAGGGCCTCAGCGATGATGGAGAACCAGGTGAGGAGATGACAGACGCAGAGCCTCAGCAGCTGGGGGGGCATCTTCAGCATGGACAGCCACAGCAGCTTGACCGTGGTGCCCCCCTCGTCCCCCTCGTCACTATCAGAGTCTCCGCTGGACAGTGTGGTGCTGCTCTGCTGGAGCTCCCTCCTCTGCTGCCGCCGCTGCATGTGCTCGTAGATGTCGTTCATGCTCTGCGAGGTCTTAATGCGGAGGTTGGCGCCAGCCGGATTGCCCATGGTGTTTCTGCGGTGGCGGTACCGTGCTGAACCCACACGGCCATAGTAAGAGAATGTAAAGGAGGGCTGGCGGTAGAAGGTGTGGGGGAAGCGGCGTGCCCCGGCGGTGGTGCTGGTGTTGGACGGCCTCAGGCCTGGCATACGGCCCTGGCTGTTGGTCCCGCGGGCCGTGTGGTTGGAGGGGACGGCCGTGGTCGCTGAGGCCCCGTTGAGGCCCTTGGCTCCCTGGTTGGTCTGGTTGTCGAGCAACATGTGCTCCCTGCTGTAGTAGGGGGAGGGGTCCTGGTGGAAGAGGGGCAGCTGGCTGTCTGCCTGAGCCTCGGGCTGGGTGCCTTCCTGGTCCTGGAAGCCCCATCCACTGTAGTGTCTCTGAGGGGTGCCAGGGTAGAAATCTTGGGGGTAGTCCTGGAAGATGGAGGGCTCAATGTCAGCCAGGAAATGACCGTCCTGGTCCAGGTCTGAGTCCAGCTCGATGGTGGCGTCAGGCATGGCCAGCACCGAGTCGCTCTTACTCCTCACCCTGTCCACGTTGATGAAGAGCTCTCTCTCTGACTGAGCGTCCTCCTCTCCTATAATGTCCAGCTGAGGTATACTACAAGGCCCCGCCAAGCCCCCCTTCAGTTTCCCTGAGGAGGACAGGCTGTCGGAGTCTCCCTCTCCCGGAGTGTCACCACGAGCCTCAAAACTCTCCTCCTTGATACTGAACATGTGTAGAATCACAGATATGGTGAAGATGACGGCAGCAAACACAAACAGGATCTGCTCCTGGGACTTGAAGGCCGTGCCCAGGATGGTGCTGGTCCAGTCCAGGCCGCCCAGCACGTAGCCAACCGCTCCTCCCAGCCCTGCCAGAAACACAAGGTCAAAACAATGTTAGAGCCAGCCACTTTATGAGTTGTTCGGTGCTCGAAATACCGATGATAAATGAGTTTTATTATGTTTTTGTTTATTCCCATCAGGGAATCATCACAGGAGCAACCGTGACCAATAAAGGTAAAGGTTGTATTTGTTTAGAGGGGGCGCCATGTGGCCTCACATTCCAAATATGTAGCGCCACCGATCATACACACCGGCTTAAACAACATGAAATCAAATTAAAACTGACTCAAGACATGACTGATAGCTCTCTTAATGTAACATTGAGCATTAATAACTGTTATAGAGTAACTGTGGATTTGGCATTCACCAGCCACAGTTACATAGTGATTCTATAAAGTGTCTTCGTGTCCTCTCCCTGCCTCTTCCTCAAAACGCCAGATGAAGGTGCAGAAAGAGAACAGGATATGAGGAGAGGAAATGTGCTTGTAGGGTTCTTAAATCCTCTTCTTGCTTCCCTCCGACTGTTTGAGGACGTGGGGAAGAGAGGACACAAGGAATCAAGGACAGACTATTGAGAAGGAGCCAATACAACTAGAGCATCATAGTGTACCTGCAGAGAAGGCATGTATGTTGAGGGCCATGTCCTGCTCCTCTGTGTCGGCTACATCCAACAGGTAGGCTCTGATAGGCCCATCTGAGGCGTCTGCACTGAAGTCCAGTAGAACCACACCCAGCACCGTCAGCACTATCCCAATGGGCTGACTGCTGGGAACGTCCCCGAGGGCTAATCCTAGACACAGAATAATAATAATAAATAATAATAATAATGCATTCTATTTATATAGCATAGCGCTTTTATTAAAGAATCATCATTTTACAATACAGAAATATAAAAAAACAAACAAGAGCATCTAAGGGAGTTTCACATTTCCATTACATGATGATTAAATAGTGCCTCCGTCCCACAATCGCACCCTATTCCCTTTATAGTGCACTACTTTTGACCACAGCCCACAGGGCTCTATGGCTCTGGTCTAAAGTAGTGAACTTTATAAGGAATTGTGTTCCATTTGAAACTCAGACAGTACCAATGGATACTAGGCTCACCTAGGAGGGACCCATTGAGGAAGAGAGAAACTCCCAGTAACACCCCCACACAGAGTGCCAGGATGAAGGGTCTCCTGCGACCCCATTTCAGGGTGCAGCGGTCGCTGGCTGAGCCAATGAGAGGGGTGAGGATCAGGCCCAGGATGGGGCTCAGAAACCACGTCAGGCTGTAGTACTGCTCTGGAAGTCCTGGGGAAAAACACACACACAAAAAAACCACTAAAACACCTTCTGTCAAAATGCTTAAGGCTTTGGCCACAGAGAGACTGATCACGGATTAAATCGTACTAGCATTCATCAAAAATTAGTTTGTCAAAAGTTCAACTATTCCAAAATCTTTTGCCCGTAGCCTAAAGGGCGTTCTTTATAGAACCACAGCCATCAAAACTTTTAGTCAACAATGCTGAATCACATTCTAGTCATTCCATAGTCACTAGCAGGTTTGGTGAGGCAATAGATCACATCTGGCCATGTCAGGTGAGGTGAAGTGTAAGGAGGTTTGTGGGTAGCTGGAACCATCTCAATGTATCCCACTCCACTCTGACAATCCACTCTGACGCTCCACTCTGACGCTCCACTCTGATGTACTGTAGACCTTGGCTTGGAACTAGGCTGTTTTACTGAGCTTTATAATGAAAGCTGCTGCTGCTCTACTTCAGTAGGCCTACACATTAAACACCAATCATTGTACACCTCCCACTAGAATGTGTGAGAATATGTGTTAGAGATTGTCACTGAAAGGAAAACAAGTGGACATGTTTCTACAAACCGGTTGTTCATTAACCTAGATAAGAGCCCTCATGCAAGACACAACTTGCTGCAAGAACTATGGAAACAAACTGACAATACTCCCCTGTGTAGGAACGCTACAATGATATAGGCCTCACGCAGCTATGACAACAACAGAACAGACAGTGAAACTGCAAACACAATAAATGGCAGCTTTCTATCCTCTTTCAAATGCTAGGTAGTGCACGTTAGCATTTGTTCAGAAAGGGTTAAATGCGTAGCCTGTTGCGTTTATGGAGTGGAATGCACTGAATGTGACCTAGTCTGTTGCTCAGTCTGAGTAGTATAATGGTTATTGAAATGTCACTGGCTTCTGGACAGACTTTTATAATCCTCTCAGAAAAATAAACAAGATATGAGAAGCTGGCATCAAGTCAGATTGTCCTTCTCAGAAATACCAAGGAAAAGTAGATAAACATAGGCTATACATTAGGGGCCGTAATGAATGACTGGGACTAGGTTATACTCAAGGGAATAGTGGGAAATGTCACCAAGACTTAACCTTTTACACTCGTGGGAATTGGGCCTATATGGATAGGTCTAAATTGAAATGTTTCTTACAGAACAAATATGAAAAGCATATGCATAACCAATTGAAAGGAAAGAGTTTGTAGATCATGGGAAAATTACTAGACCAAAAGATGAGTACACAACAGTTCACCTGGCACAAGACTGAATCCAACCATTACACTGTTGATTTTACATTTACTCTACTTTTCTGCCACATTTGTTGATAACGAAATCTGAATATACTCTGGATACATGCAGTAACATAATAATATTCCTGGAAATTGTGGGGTAGGTGCAACATAAGCTAAATGACAAGGGTCTAACTGGTGTCTCCAAGTGGCCACACACCTCTCCAAAGTGTGCACAGTTCCTAAGCAATTTCAATGCACTTTTATGACTCAAAGAAGAGTCTTGAGCTCTCCTAGCTGTGCCGTTGAGGAACTAGAACAAGCACACTTGTAGTTGTTTAGTTTGGAACACAACCCGGCATCCACCGTCATCACACAATTACTGTTATTTACGCAATCCAAAAAACGGTCCATTATAAATCCCAATCTGGGTCAGGTGGGCATGATTTGAAAGCTCGTTCTATTGCCAACATGACTAACTAAGTTATCAAACAGGATCTTCCAGCGTCAGGCTTTCACAAGGCAATACAGAGGAACAGATAGTAATGTTGGTTTGTGTAGAAAGAAGTCATGAGCGCATTCAGGTGCTTGTGCCACACAGTAAACAAACAGGCTCCTTCTGTTCACAACAACCCAGGGGATGACCACATGTCATCTTGGAACTGTACATCAAACACAGTGATCAGAAACGTTGACACTGTATATGACTTGAGTTTTATGATTTGGAGATGTGAAGTGCACATTTGGACTCACGGATGTTTGGCTTGCTTGTATGACATCAAAGTGGTATTTAGTATATTCCTCAACGTCTCATCTTTCAAAATACATCGAGTCATCTTCATTTACAGCATATCGCTCACCCAGACAACAAAGAATTTGCAAAAGTTGACCAATTAGCAGTAGGGATGGGTGCTCAAGTTCAGAACGGCTGGTGGGTCAAAACCAATACAGAGCTGTGAATCGCAGAGCCAGAGCTCTGACATCATGTATAACATGTTACTGTACAGCCACTGCGTTCCAATTGTAGGCGCTTATTAGTGCCCAAATCAACCATTTTCAACCAGTATACGGGTACAAGTTTAAAGGGTTACAAAAACAAACGTTTACTTCACCACTATTTCAAAACATTATGTGCACTCACATGTTTGCTTCTGTTATGACAGTCCTGAAGGAGCTGATTTAGATAAGCCTGTGTTATCCAATACTAGTTCATTTGTAGCTAACCCTTTGCTGTGTGACAATGTCTGCCTACAATGTTCATCACACATTGAAAGAAATGTGGAGCTGTTCCATGCTGTGTAGATGAAGCTAGACCTAGAGACCTACTATCCATGTACCCTAAACTGTACATAGAAGTTACCTCACAGAGATGGAATTTGGCAAATCCCTTTACGACAAAATTGCTCCCGGCGGGAAAACAGGTTGACTGAAACGTGCAGACTCACACATTCTCGCCATACCTACCAAACTCTGTAGAAGACATTGTTCCATTCTGCATTGGTGGCAAACCTAGTAACGTCCCCGGTCTGTTATGCTGCCTGTGCACAGTGTGTAGATAGTTTACATAACCCAACATAACTCTCAGCCCTTATGATGGAGTAAACCTAACAGAGACTGGGTCAGGACCAATCTTTGGTAACCATTTGGCAAACAATTATCCAAAAGGTGAAATGCACATATGAAATGCCTTAGCTGTAACTCCACTACCATTTCTTTTGTAAACCAACACCCTCCATTGGTACCGACCTATTTGCAGTAAGACTGGTGTGACCAGGGCTGTCTCCATTGGTACCGACCTATTTGCAGTAAGACTGGTGTGACCAGGGCTGTCTCCATGGCGTAGCAGAACTCTCGTCCAAACATGACAGCGCCATGCATGACCCACTTGCGCAGGGGAATAGGTCCCCCCCCAGCACCCTCACCCAGAGAGCCATCAGGACTCTCCTCATCCCTCTCACTGCTCTGCTTCTTCACTGGCATCTCCACCACATCCTGACCTGGCAAAACAGCCAAGTCAGCCTTCTGGGGGACCATGGTCGCCGGCTCGTACGGAGAGGCAAGTTGTCACTGCTCCCCTAAATCCTTAATGTAGTTTACGGTCCTGTCCGCTCTGATGCAAATGTCGTTTCCCTTTATGTTCAATCAGAGGACTACTATCAAAACAGCAACACTATACATGAAGGAAAAATCCTGTTTTTCTTTAGTTCTTTCGAGGCACTTTTGACAGCAATTCATAAAGGTTCCGTGGAATAATGTGGCTTTGTAAGAGATTGTCTCTCTTCACTGCTGGCTGCTGTACTGAATCCAAACCCATAGAAAGTGGCATTCAGATAGAGCTCATTTGATGATGTCTGTAGAGGGGAGGCTGAGCAGGGTGAGGGAGACGGGGGCCGGCAGAAGTGGACAATGTTCCTCTGTAGAGCCTCATGGAGTGACTCATTAATCTGTAGAGGGGACACAGACAGACAAGAGTCAGACAGACAGACAGCAGGAGCATTAGTATGTTAACCCAGACATAACCCATAGTCAATAATGCCTTTACAACCAATACACATCTTAGTGTTACGGACTCTGGATAGGCCGATAAATGCTAGTATTATGACAGTTTAGGCCTATTTTATATTTCAAATGTCAGCAGTACAAATACAATAAGAGCATTAGTAGCTAGTTGGGTAAAGTTTAATGATGCACGTTCAGCTGGGATGCTGTCGAATAGATAAGCCGAGCTGCTGCTGTAATCAGCCCTATCACTATAAATGTACATCTGCAATTAGGCTAAAGTACTGAGTCAACCCATTGAGCTGTAGGAGAAAGTTCCTCAGGTGGGAGGAAGGAAACTCCATCCACGCAATCAAGTCTTGAAAACACAAGAACTCAGCTACTGCGTGAACTAGCTGTCCTGTAGGAGTTTCAGCAGCTGTGAGATGAGAGACTAGTGTAGGCCTAGAAAGATAGATGTGCATTATGGACAATACAGGCTAAAAACCACGTAGCACAACCTTATTGTTAGGCATGAGAGGATGTTATGCATGACATTGCTGTGCTCCTAGTCACTTACCTTGCTTTGAGGGTAGATGAGCTAGATATTAACAACCTAAACAGGTGGCCTACTGTTCTAAGAGAGATTGAATTAAACTTCTGATTAAAAACAATTCTATATACAGTGGGGAAAAAAAGTATTTAGTCAGCCACCAACTGTGCAAGTTCTCTCACTTAAAAAGATGAGAGAGGCCTGTAATTTTCATCATAGGTACACTTCAACTATGACAGACAAAATGAAGAAAAAAAATCCAGAAAATCACATTGTAGGATTTTTAATGAATTTATTTGCAAATTATGGTGGAAAATAAGTATTTGGTCAATAACAAAAGTTTATCTCAATACTTTGTTATATACCCTTTGTTGGCAATGACAGAGGTCAAACGTTTTCTGTAAGTCTTCACAAGGTTTTCACGCACTGTTGCTGGTATTTTGGCCCATTCCTCCATGCAGATATCCTCTAGAGCAGTGATGTTTTGGGGCTGTCGCTGGGCAACACGGACTTTCAACTCCCTCCAAAGATTTTCTATCTGGAGACTGGCTAGGCCACTCCAGGACCTTGAAATGCTTCTTACGAAGCCACTCCTTCGTTGCCCGGGCGGTGTGTTTGGGATTATTGTCATGCTGAAAGACCCAGCCACGTTTCATCTTCAATGCACTTGCTGATGGAAGGAGGTTTTCACTCAAAATCTCACGATACATGGCCCCATTCATTCTTTCCTTTACACAGATCAGTCGTCCTGGTCCCTTTGCAGAAAAACAGCCCCAAAGCATGATGTTTCCACCCCCATGCTTCACAGTAGGTATGGTGTTCTTTGTCCTCCAAACACGACGAGTTGGGTTTTTACCAAAAAGTTATATTTTGGTTTCATCTGACCATATGACATTCTCCCAATCCTCATCTGGATCATCCAAATGCTCTCTAGCAAACTTCAGACGGGCCTGAACATGTACTGGCTTAAGCAGGGGGACACGTCTGTCACTGCAGGATTTGAGTCCCTGGCGGCGTAGTGTGTTACTGATGGTAGGCTTTGTTACTTTGGTCCCAGCTCTCTGCAGGTCATTCACTAGGTCCCCCCGTGTGGTTCTGGGATTTTTGCTCACCGTTCTTGTGATCATTTTGACCCCACGGGGTGAGATCTTGCGTGGAGCCCCAGATCGAGGAAGATTATCAGTGGTCTTGTATGTCTTCCATTTCCTAATAATTGCTCCCACAGTTGATTTCTTCAAACCAAGCTGCTTACCTATTGCAGATTCAGTCTTCCCAACCTGGTGCAGGTCTACAATTTTGTTTCTGGTGTCCTTTGACAGCTCTTTGGTCTTGGCCATAGTGGAGTTTGGAGTGTGACTGTTTGAGGTTGTGGACAGGTGTCTTTTATACTGATAACAAGTTCAAACAGGTGCCATTAATACAGGTAACGAGTGGAGGACAGAGGAGCCTCTTAAAGAAGAAGTTACAGGTCTGTGAGAGCCAGAAATCTTGCTTGTTTGTATGTGACCAAATACTTATTTTCCACCATAATTTGCAAATAAATTCATTAAAAATCCTACAATGTGATTTTCTGGATTTTTTTTCTTCATTTTGTCTGTCATAGTTGAAGTGTACCTATGATGAAAATTACAGGCCTCTCTCATCTTTTTAAGTGAGAGAACTTGCACAATTGGTGGCTGACTAAATACTTTTTTTCCCCACTGTAT
>QNTS01012685.1:3593-21257 GCA_003317085.1 Hucho hucho
GGGGTTGGGGTAGCCAGGAGGAAAGCATGGCCAGCCGTAGAGAAATGCTTGTTGAAATTTTCGATTATCATGGATTTGTCGGTGGTGACCGTGTTACCTAGCCTCAGTGCAGTGGGCAGCTGGGAGGAGGTGCTATTGTTCTCCATGGACTTGACAGTGTCCCAAAACCTTTTGGAGTTAGAGCTACAGGATGAAACATTTCTGTTTGAAAAAGCTAGCCTTTGCTTTCCTGACTGATTGCGTGTATTGGTTCCTGACTTCCCTGAACAGTTGCATATCGCGGGGGCTATTCGATGCAATAGCAGTCCGCCAGAGGATGTTCTTGTGCTGGTCAAGGGCAGTCAGGTCTGGAGTGAACCAAGGGCTGTATCTGTTCTTAGTTCTACATCTTTTGAAAGGGGCATGCTTATTTAAGATGGTGAGGAAGTTGCTTTTAAAGAACGACCAGGCATCCTCGACTGACGGAATGAGGTCAATATTCTGCCAGGATACCCGGGCCAGGTCGATTAGAAAGGCCTGCTCGCACAAGTGTTTTAGGGAGCGTTTGACAGTGATAAGGGGTGGTCGTTTGGCCACGGGCCCATAGCGGATGCAGGCAATAAGGCAGTGGTCGCTGAGATCCTGATTGAAAACAGCAGAGGTGTATTTGGAGGGCAAGTTGGTCAGGATAATATCTATGAGGGTGCCCATGTTTACAGATTTAGGATTGTACCTGGTGGTTTCCTTGATGATTTGTTTGAGATTGAGGGCATCTAGCTTAGATTGTAGGACTGCCGGGGTGTTAAGCATATCCAAGTTTAGGTCACCTAACAGAACTAACTCTGAAGATAGATGGGGGGCAATCAGTTCACATATGGTGTCCATGGCACAGCTGGGAGCTGAGGGGGGTCTATAGCAGGTGGTAACAGTGAGAGACTTATTTCTGGAGAGATTAATTTTTAGAATTAGAAGTTCGTACTGTTTGGGCATAGATCTGGAGAGTATGACAGAACTTTGCAGGCTATCTCTGCATTAGATTGCAACTCCTCCCCCTTTGGCAGTTCTATCTTGGCGGAAAATGTTGTAGTTGGGTATGGAAATCTCCGAATTTTTGGTGGCCTTCCTAAGCCAGGATTCAGACACGGCCAGGACATCAGGGTTGGCGGAGTGTGCTAAAGCAGTGAGTAAAAAGAGACATAAAGCAAAGCATAAAGTAAACACAGGTGTTGGTTGGGAGAGCTAGCTAGGACAACAACGGGTAAGACCGCAACGGCTAGTCAGCTAAGACAACAACAACAGGTAAACTGGCGATGAATGGGCAGAGGGTTGGTTAGCAACACGCAGGGCCTGAGTACGCGGCTGGGGCCGACAGATAAATAAAATTAAAATTAAAATTAACAGAATGGAGTACCGTGATTAATGAATAGTCCTGCAGGCGTCAGCTATGTAGCCGAGTGATCATAGGGTCCAGTGAACAGCAATAGATGGGGCAGGAAAGCCGCGAGGTAGTCGTTATTACGCCGGCACGCAGGAGACACGGCGTTTAAAGTTAAGAGTTAGCAGGCCGGGGTTGGTAGAACTGTCTGCTCCGATGTCCAACGGAGGCCGGTTGCAGGCAGAGCGGATGGAGTAATCATCGGCAGACCAGTTGAGGTGGTACGACGGGGCGTCGTGTCGACAGGGATCCAAGCCAGATGGCGAGAGAGGTATTGTTGTTGCTAGCCGGGAAATGCGCCTGGCTCGTGGCTAACTGGAGCTAGCTCCGGGGCAGGGGGGTTAGCCACTCGGTCACTCAGTGGCAGCTAGCTGTGGAGATCAGGTGTAGTGGTCCAGGGTTTATGGCAGGGATCCGGCGTTGTAGTGGAGAAACATTCCAATGGTGATGGGCTGGCGAGTATTATCCGGGCTAAAAAAGGCTGGTGTCTGTGCAGAAGGTAAAGGCCGCTAGCGGTGGCTAACAGTGACTGAATAGCTAGCAGCTGGTTAGCTCGCTAGCTTCCGATGGAATTCAGTCTAAAAAGGTCAAAAAAAATAGCGGTTAGGTAACACATTGGGTGAGGCAGGTTACCGGAAGGTATATTTAATATAAAAAAATGGAAAAGAGATTGAAAATAAATGTGAAATATATACAAAAAAACGAAAAATACAAAAGTACACGAGGGGATGAACAAAAACACGTCTGCACTGTTACGCCATCTTGGAAGAAGAGCGGATGGGCGTAAGCCGTGATCTCCGGCTCCGAGGGTCGCATGTTATAAAAAAATATTTTAACCCTGTCCCAAACCTTAAACATTTAGAATTAATGCCTAAACTTAGGTGTCAACATTTTTCGTGTATCCCCTCCTTGGACAAATGTTGAATACTGAAGTCGAACCGTGTTAAACTGTGAGATCTTGTTGGAGAGAGAGTAGAGAGAGAGAGAGAGAGAGGAGAGAGAGAGTAGAGAGAGAGAGTAGAGAGAAAGAGTAAAGAGAGAGGGGTACCAGAAGACCATTCACAATTAGAGAGAGAAAGAAGAAATTAACCAGGTTACGAGAGCATTTTTGAGGAGAGGTAGGAGTAAGAAAGAGGGGCCTGGAAACAAAAGAGAGAGGGAGAGGCAGTTAAAAGGGAATTTCCCCCTGGGTGAATCTGGGCTTATTTTCCTAATGTCTAAGGCATTTCTAGGTTACTGAGACATGTTTCACACATAATTGCCAGGGAGGAAGGCAGGTCTGGGCTTCGCTCGCTGAATGACAAACCTTATGACAGCTTCCGGTGTATTGATGGGGGGGGGGCGAGATCTGAAAATAAATGTAGTCCTGCTTTGTGGCATTTCGCGAAGGCTCTATGTTAAACTGATCACACTATAAGCCTCTATGTTATACTGATCACACTATAAGGCTCTTTGTTATACTGATCACACTATGAGGCTCTATGTTATACTGATCACACTATGAGGCTCTATGTGATACTGATCACACTATGAGGCTATATGTGATACTGATCACACTATGAGGCTCTATGTGATACTGATCACACTATGAGGCTCTATGTTATACTGATCACACTATGAGGCTCTATGTGATACTGATCACACTATGAAGCTCCTAAACTGATCACACTATGAGGCTCCTAAACTGATCACACTATGAGGCTCTATGTGATACTGATCACACTATGAGGCTCTATGTGATACTGATCACACTATGAGGCTCTATGTGATACTGATCACACTATGAGGCTCCTAAACTGATCACACTATACGTTTTTGTGCGTTGTGATATGGTTGTCCTTGTTCGATAGAGCCATTGGACATGTGCCACCGATGTTCCTATCAGCGGATTCATTGCTAAATATACAAGCAGACACATTTTTTCCAGTCTCACGACCAGGTGGACTGGGGAAAGCAAGGAATCATCAGGCCAGGTAGTCCTGAAGCATGGTCTTAGGGCTCAGGTCCTCAGACACACAGACAGACACAGAGACACAGAGACACAGACAGAGAGACAGAGAGACAGAGACAGAAGCCAGGTCACTCCAAGTCTTTGCTAGGTAAAGCCCTGCCTTATCTCAGCTCACTGGTCACCATAGCAACACCCACCCGTAGCACGCGCTCCAGCAGGTATATGGCACTGGTCATCCCCAAAGCCAGCACTTCCTTTGGCCGCCTTTCCTTCCAGTTCTTTGCTGCCAATGACTGGAATGAATTGCAAAAATCTCTGAAGCTGGAGTCTTATATCTCCCTCTCTAACTTTAAGCATCAGCTGTCAGAGCGGCTTACCGATCACTGTACCTGTACACAGCCAATCTGTAAATAGCACACCCGACTACCTCATCCCCATATTATTACTTACCCTCTTGCTCTTTTGCACCCCAGTATCTCTACTTCCACATCATCATCTGCACATCTATTACTCCAGTGTTAATGCTAAATTGTAATTATTTTCGGCTCTATGGCTTATTTATTTCCTACCTCCCTACTACTCTTCTACATTTGCACACACTGTACATAGAGTTTTCTATTTTTAATTTATTTTGTGTTATTGACTGTACGTTTGTTTATGTGTAACTCTGTGTTGTTGTTTTTGTCGCACTGCTTTGCTTTATCTTGGCCAGGTCGCAGTTGTAAATGAGAACTTGTTCTCAACTGGCCTACCTGGTTAAATAAAGGGGAAAAAAATTGTACGGTGTGGTCACTGTGCAAATGTTGAGGGTTATGCCATATTTCTTTCTATTAGGCTAGATATGGTTGTAAATGTAATCTGTGTGCCTGTGTACATACTGTATATGCATGTTCAACTAGTCTATCCTAATGTTGATGTTATGCTGTGTAATAGTTCTCCGTGATGCCGGTAAGGCAGAGTCAGGCGCAGGACAACAAAAATGAGTATTCATATAATTTTGCTCAAAATATATCATACGAGTGGTGAAAACAAACACTGGAACCACGGATCCAAAAATACAACAAACAATCACGCACAAAAACATGGGGGAAACAGAGGGTTAAATAAGGAACATGTAATCATGGGAATGTAAACCAGGTGTGTGAAAAAAGAAGAATAATGAATAATGGATCGGTGGCGGCTAGAAGACCGGTGACGTCGACCGCCGAACGCCGCCCGAACAAGGAGAGGGACCAACTTCGGCTGAAGTCGTGACATGCTGGGACAATTCAACTGTCGTTCAAACTATACTGAACAAAAATATAAACACAACATGTAAAGTGTGGGTCCCATGTTTCACAAGCTGAAATAAAGTTTCTCAGGAATGTTCCATACGCACAAAAAGCTTATTTCTGTCTGTAATAAAGCCCTTTTGTGTGGAAAAAGTCATTAGTTGGGCCTGGCTCCCCAATGGGTGGGCCTATGCCCATCCATAGCTGCGCCCCTGCCCAATCATGTGAAATCCATAGATTAGAGACTAATTTATTTATTTAAATTGACACATTTCCTCATATGAACTGTAATTTAGTAAAATCATTGAAATTGTTGCATGTTGTGTTTAAATTTTTGTTCAGTATACAATAGAGTATATATATATTTTTTTAAATGTGTCTTGCAGACAATATCAATGTACCTGGGCTTCTAAATAAACAAACATAATTCCTTTGTCTGTGCGTGTCATTGTACCAGAACTGTATCTTGTGAACTGTATACCTCTCGAGGGATTGGGCATTATGCTGGATTTCAAGCAGATGACTCATGAGGAGCTGAATGACAGTTTGAAAGCTGTGGGAGGAGTTTTGTCATGATCAAAGTATTCCCTGAACTTTACTACACTGATCAATCTGTATTTTCTTACTGTATGCTTCTTTGTCAATGGCTATTTCATCATGACCACAAGTTCTATTAGATACAGATTGTTACACCAGATCATGTGATTTAACCAAAGATTGTTGGTATCCATTACTGGGAGTTACAGGATAGGTACTGTTTGGTTTAGCACAGAGAATTTTCAACCAACCTTTGTGAGGCCGTCTTCGTCCTCGATTCAGGGAAACAGGAGTCTCATAAAATGTCAGTGTCCAGTTGCAGGGGATCAGTTTTAATTGAGAAAATGCTTCGTTATTAAAATAAATACTTTCAGTGGAATGGTATCAAATACATCAAGCACATGGTTTGATGCAATTCGCTCCGTTCCAGCCATTATTATGAGCCGTCCTCCCCTGAGCAGTCTCCACTGAATCCAACAATGTGCCATCTTGTCTATTTCAAGTCTTCTCTCATTGATAGAGACAGCTCTCTGTCATCATGACATGCAGCACTTTGGGGTGGACACCCATCTGTCTCCATCCCTGTTCACAATGAGTGAAGACTTGAAATAGACACAATGTCGGCAAAAATCGTTCGGTAAATCTTAATGATCAGGTGTAACAATCTGTCTCTACAGTTCTCTGCACTTGTGTGTCTCTACACCTGAGACACACTCAGACACTTTGAACTGTATTACACTGTTCATACAATTTTTTTTGTATGTTACGTTTACCATTTAACATTCTTGTTGAAACTCAGTTCTCTTGATTTAGCATTAAACAGTGTACACTATTTTAGATAAACATTCTTTGAATATCTGAATATCTGTTTGATGCTACAGAGCTTATAGAAATATATTTGAATCCATAACGACAGACAAATGTAGAAGATTGATAGAAAATGTGCATATATTATGGTGGTTCTACATCAGGGCTCTCCAACCCTGTTCCTGGAGAGCTACCGTCCTCACTCCAACCCTGTTCCTGGAGAGCTACCGTCCTCACTCTGTCCCTGTTCCTGGAGAGCTACCGTCCTCACTCCAACCCTGTTCCTGGAGAGCTACCGTCCTCACTCCAACCCTGTTCCTGGAGAGCTACCATCCGTTAGGTTTTCACTCCAATCGTGTTCCTGGAGAGCTACCATCCGTTAGGTTTTCACTCCAATCGTGTTCCTGGAGAGCTACCATCTGGTAGGTTTTCACTCCAACCGTGTTCCTGGAGAGCTACCGTCCAGTAGGTTTTCACTCCAACCCTGTTCCTGGAGAGCTACCGTCCTGTGCAATGGAGGCTGGTGACTTGAAGTATTGAGGAGGATGGGAGACCCACGGTATAGGCGCGGAATGCACAGAGACAACAAAGTGTGTTTCAAAAATCAACAAAGACTAATTATTTTAACCTAAAGCATTTAATAAAGACATTTATAGTACAATATTATAGGGAATGGGAATGAGAGGGCTACTTACACAGGTTTGGGAAGGGATCACAGCAGAGATTGAATGAGGGTATGAGTCATGAGTTGAGGTATATGCACCAGCCGGAAAAAACGGCTTCACAATAAACAAACACACACAAGGACATGGGGGAAAACAGAGGGTAAATACACAACAGATAATGATGGGGAATGCAAACCAGGTGTGTGAAAAACAAGACAAGACAAATGGATAATGAAAAGTAGATCGGTGATGATTATAAGACCGGTGACGTCGACCGCTGAATGCCGCCCGAACAAGGAGAGGAGCCGACTTCGGCTGAAGTCGTGACACTGCTATTTTTATTGACTTGGCCAAAGCTTTTGATACGGTAGACCATTCCATTCTTGTGGGCCGGCTAAGGAGTATTGGTGTCTTTGAGGGGTCTTTGTCCTGGTTTGCTAACTACCTCTCTCAAAGAGGTAGTTTGGCCTGGTTTGCTAAATAGCTCTCTCTCTGCTGTCTCAGCAACTGCCTGTCACCAAGGGAGTACCCCAAGACTCAATCCTAGGCCCCACTCTCTTAATTTACATCCACAACATAGCTCAGGCAGTAGGAAGATCTTTCAATCATTTATATGCAGATGATACAGTCTTATACTCAGCTGGCCCCTCCCCGGATTTTGTGTTAAATGCGTTACAACAAAGCTTTCTTAGTGTCCAACAAGCTTTCTCTACCCTTAACCTTGTTCTGAACACCTCAAAAACAAAGGTAATGTGGTTTGGTAAGAAGAATCTCTGTGATTACTACCTCTGAGGGTTTAAAGCTTGAGGTAGTCACCTCATACAAGTATATGGGAGTATGGCTAGACGGTACACTGTCCTTCTTTCAGCACATAGCAAAGCTGCAGGCTAAAGTTAAACCTATACTTAGTTTCCTCTATCGTAATCGCTCCTCTTTCACCCCAGCTGCCAAACTAACCCTGATTCAAATGACCATCCTACCCATGCTAGAGACATAATTTATAGATCGGCAGGTAAGGGTGCTCTCGAGCGGCTAGATGTTCTTTACCATTCGGCCATCAGATTTGCCACCAATGCTCCTTATAGGACACATCACTGCACTCTATACTCCTCTCTAAACTAGTCATCTCTGTATACCCGTCGCAAGACCCACTGGTTGATACTTATTTATAAAACCCTCTTAGGCCTCACTCCCTCCTATCTGAGATATCTACTGCAGCCCTCATCCTCCACATACAACACCCGTTCTGCCAGGCACATTCTGTTAAAAGGTCCCCAAAGCACACACATCCCTGGGTCGCTCGTCTTTTCAGTTCGCTGCAGCTAGCGACTGGAACAAGCTGCAACAAACACTCAAACTGGACAGTTTTATCTCAATCTCTTCATTCAAAGACTCAATCATGGACACTCTTACTGACAGTTGTGGCTGCTTGCGTGATGTATTGTTGTCTCTACCTTCTTGCCCTTTGTGCTGTTGTCTGTGCCCAATAATGTTTGTACCATGTTTTGCTGATACCATGTTGTGTTGCTACCATGTTGCCTTGCTATGTTGTTGCCTTAGGTCTCTCTTTATGTAGTGTTGTCTCTCTTGTCGTGATGTGTGTTTTGTCCTATATATATATATATATATATATATATATATATATATTTTTTTTTTTAATATATATATATACATATATATATATATATATATAATTTTTTTGGTCCTAGCAGGAGGCCTTTTGCCTTTTGGTAGGCCGTCATTGTAAATAAGAATTTGTTCTTAACTGACTTGCCTAATTAAATAAAGGTTAAATAAATAAAATAATATATATATATAAGGTACGACAGTGATTAATCAGTTGTAAAAAGGTTTTATATGGGCTATGATGGGACCAGTTTTACTTAAATAGGTCACATGGTTTTTAAAAACTCCTGACAAAATCTCCTGGCCGAGGGGGATGAAACCCCTGTCAAACTGCAGCTACCTTATATTTGTTAATATAAATTATATTTAGACCGGATTAGGAGGGGGATTTCCTCTACCCAGACACATAGACAATAGAACTCACAGAGCTGAGCTTGCTTTATGCATGTTTGCATCATGCAAGCCTATGCAACTGTAGGCAAGGCCAGCCTTACAGGCGGCTTGATGAAAGGCTCCCTGTTAACCAGCTATACTTTTGATACCAGTTGGTATTGAACGCCCTCACCTTTTCATCCTTCTTCATGAAACTGATCTCAGGTAGAGGTCGACCCTCGCTTTTAATTCGCACCTTTTCCGTGTATCCCAGATAGTGAAAGGGGTTCTTCATCAAGACGTCCACAACATTTTCGGCAGCGTTGGCCATTCTACTATTCTGTCTGAGAAAACTGCACACTTGCGCTGGTAGCTAGCTAGCTACTGAAGTTAGCAAGGCTAACTTTTAACTCTATCCAACAATGTCAGCAAGCTTCTCAACACATAGAACTCTGTGGCACAATCCCAATACAACACACTAGGTTCATTCTCTGATCCTAATTTTATGATTGGATGGACAACATGTCAGATCATACTGAAAAAGCTTTGATTGGTTGGAGGACGTCCTCCGGAAATGGTCATAATTACCATGTATGTCTATGGCCTACGAGCCTCCTAGGTTATGTTTTGAGGTCAATATAGCCAGAGGAGGACGGAAGCTAGCTGTCCTCCGGCTGTTGAAGTTACTGTAGACCTTTATTGCAAAACATTGCATTTTAATCAATTATTTGGTGACATATGAATATATTTAGTATAGTTTTATCTAAAAATTATGATTTTTTAATGTTTCTAATGTTTTAATGAAATTTCACTGAGGAGCCTCCACTGGTGTAGGTTTTCACTCCAACCCTGTTCCTGGAGAGCTAACGTCCTGTTGTTGTTTTTTTCTCCAACCCTAATCTAGCACGCCTGATTCTAATAATTAACTGGTTGATAAACTGAACCAGGTTAGTTTCAACTGGGGTTTAATCGAAAAACCTACAAGAAGATAGCTCTCCAGGAACAGGGTTGGAGACCCCTGTTCTACATGGTCTTATGCTGAGCCACACTGGCTGCATTTACACAGGCAGCCCAATTCTGATATTTTCCCACTAATTGGTCTTAATCACATCAGATCTGGATGGTCAAAAGACCAATTAGTGAAAAAAATATCCAAATTTGACTGCCTGTGTACATGCAGCCATAGTCCTTTATCCGGCTTTGGTACACTGACAATGGTGTTAGTGGGCTCTTTGTGCTTATAGCGAATGGTCTTGTCCTGTCTGCGGTGAACAGCCAGCTGGATAAGACTCTACCGAAAGTGGTGTAGGGCTTCTTAACCACCAACTGTTTGGTCCTCTTGCAGAAAATGTACTGGTACTGCAGGTATCCTGGAAGGACATGGTTGTGGTGTTAGTATTTTACACTTTTTGCGGAAGGGACGTAGGGCAACACGCCTTTGTTGGTAAAGGTGTCAACCGAATGGTACCGGCTAGTGTATTGTTTAGGGACAATCAAGGGACATTGGGAGCTGCTTTTGAGAGGAAAGATCAGTCAAGAAAGTGAATGGGATGGGGGGCTAAAGAAGGTGTGAACAGTCTTAGGAGTGCAATTCTTTCACAGTGTGAATTGTTGTGTCTGGGAGACAGGACAAATGGCTGTCTAAGCACAACCCTGCACAACTATCTGTAAACTTCTCCCTGCCCATTGACTTTGACAGATCATTATTGTCAATAGTAGCCCTTTGCAGTGGATTTTTGTCGACATGTCTTTGTATTGTGTTTTGAGAATCTGCAGAGAGAAGAATGAGGTGGTTGTGTCATTACTGTTGGAGTCTTGATGTTGTACCTTTCAATGACACTTGCTGCTTTCTGTCCCCCAATCTTGATGTGCTCCATAACTGCAAGGTGTGTCCCCTCCCTCATGCTCGTGTACCCAAAATGTTGCCGCTTTGGGATATTTTTCAGCAGGGCCGGTGGAAGGACTCCAGATAACCTGAGTTTTACAAAGAGAAAAGGTAAACAGTGAAATGGGGTAGAATAAATGTATTACATGATCTGGAAGGTTCTCTGTGGTCCTCAGACTACATCTAACCTCCTGCAACCCCATAACACAACCACAAACCATACAAACATTACCCAATGTTTATACCATGCTTACTGTAAATGTAACTATCTTAACCGTCAGCTTGTAAATATTTTTGCAAACTTACCTTCATCTTGTGCAGAGCTAAGGGTTAGAAGCGCATGTTGGCGGAATCAGATTCTGTACCACCTACAACAAAATGCACAACAATACACAATTTAACCACCCCACTAATTGTATTGATCTCTATTAGACGGGCTGGCTTAGCACACCTAACATGAACATTTCAATACTGTCTGCTTGCTGTTAGCCAACTAGCATAACTAAATTGGCAGCAAGATTTATATCGATACACAATCTTCATTGCTAACGTTACCAACACACAAAATAGAGACTGAGTTAGCTATATCGACAGGTCTATTTTTTGAAACAGAGTGTTTTCCAGACAAGGGTGGAATAGATGGCTACCAGATTCAGCTACTCTTATTTGTTACCATTAGCTAGCGTACGTTAGCTAAAGGCAATCAAAGATAGAAAGAACAGGGCCTCCCGAGTGGCGCAGCGGTCTAAGGCATCACTACAGCCCTGGGTTCGATCCCAAGCTGTATCACAGCCGGCCGTGACCGGGAGACACATTTGGCCCAGCGTCGTCCGGGTTTGGGGAGGGTTTAGCCGGCTGGATATCCTTGTCCCATCGTGCTCTAGGGACTCCTTGTGGTGGGCCGGGCACCTGCAAGCTGATTTCGGTCACGAGTTGTGCAGTGTTTCCTCGGACACATTGGTGCGGCTGGCTTCCGGGTTAAGCGAGCAGTGTATCAAGAACCAGTGCAGCTTGGCAGGGTCGGGTTTCGGAGGACGCATGGCTCTCGACCTTCTCCTTTCCCTAGTCCGTACGGGAGTTGCAGCGATGGGACAAGACTGCAACTACCAATTGGGGAGATTTTTTTTTTAAATGAATATGGAATGAACAAACATGTTTGCTCTGCTAAAGGTAGTTACCAGTCTAGTATTCACTACCATGGCATAGGCATTGATTGACAGGGTGTATACCAAAAAAGATAGCTAACTATATGATTTAGCTGATGGCTTTCAGAGTTCAATACAGGCTAGCTGGTTGGCTAACTTATCTAGCTAGTCCAGCTAGGCTAGCAAGCTAGCTAACGTTAGCTAGGTTACCTCTTATTGAGAATCTTCAGTTTTGTTGTGAAGAAATCAATGGTATTGCATCACTTCTTAGCTGTTGTCGAAATGTATTCCCCATCAGTTCAGCCTGAACATCCCTCTGATAATCTTTGGTCAACGTAAGGCACATCATTCCTCATAGCCACAAGCCACTGGCAGCATTGGGGTAAATCTCTGGTAGGTAGAATGGAACGGTGATAGATAACTCATTTTTGCGCTTCTTTGTAATTAGCACAGGCAGGCACTGTACACCACACAGGCATGATGACATACATTAGTGAAAAATAAACATTGTCAAAAAAAGTATTGCCTACAGAAGTTCTGAGGTTGATGTGTGTTGTTCATTCGAAGTACACGATGGCATCGTCCAAGTTTGGGGGAATACTTAGTTATCAAAGCAAATTTGGACTTTCTGTAGGACACATCACATTTTGGGAGATTCCCTGATAGAGTTCTCACACCAGATTTGTAATCATAAGGACAGGCAACAGAAAACATTCTATAACATTTGCAACAGAGAACGAAAAAGTTCAAGTAGCCCCTACCAGTTTCATTCAGTGTTCTTCCATTTGGTGAAATGCTGAACACAACCCATCGTTTTGTATTTTGCTCTAAAATAAATTGTTACGGTATGACCTACTGAACACATCCCTGGAGTGGTATATACAATCAAATGTGTGGAGGGTGGCAAGGGGTTGAAGTTCAAGAAGGATGTGTGTGTATTTGTATTTATTAAGGATCCCCATCCTGGGGTCCAGCAACATTAAGGCAGTTATATACAACAAAAAATATTGCATGACATTTACATTTCATAACACTTTTCACAACACATTAAGTGTGTGCCCTCAGGCCACAACTTAATTAACCATTGCATTTCTGTTCAGAATGTTGTATCAAGACTGCCCAAATGTGCCTAATTTGTTTATTAATAACTTTAATAATGTTCAAAATTGTGCACTCTCCTCAAACAATAGCATGGTATTCTTTCACTGTAGTAGCTACTGTAAATTGGACAGTGCAGTTAGATTAACAATTATTTAAGCTTTCTGCCCATATCAGATATGTCTATGTCCTGGGAAATGTTCTTGTTACTTGCAACCTCATGCTAATTGCATTAGACTACGTTAGCTCACCCGTCCCATGGACGGGACACCAATCCCGAAGATGTTTTAAACAGACACCTCAGTGCGTTCAGCATGTCAACACTTCTTACAAAAACAAGATGTGATGAAGTCAATCTCTCCTCCACCTAGAGCCATTTACATGCATATTATTAATGTCAGCTCTCCGTGATCATTTAAGGGCCAGCCGTGCTGCTCTGTTCTGAGCCAATTGTAATTTTCTGAGGTCCCTCTTTGTGGCACCTGGCCACACAACTGAACAGTAGTCCAAGTATAACAAAACTAGAGCCTGTAGGACCTGCCTTGTTTGTAGTGTTGTTAAAAAGGCAGAGCAGGGCTTTATTATGGACAGACGTCTCCCCATCTTAGCTACTGTTGTATCAACAGGTTTTGACCATGACGGTTTACAATTCAGTGTTACTCCAAGCAGTTTAGTCACCTCAATTTCTACATTATTTATTACAAGATTTAGTTGAGGGTTTAGTGAATGATTTGTCCCAAACACAATGCTTTTATTTTTGAAATATTTAGGACAAACGTATTCCTTGCCACCCATTCTGAAACTTCAGCTCTTTGTTGAGTGTTGCAGTGATTTCACTCACTGTAGTAGCTGACGTGTATAGTGTTGAATCATCCACATACATAGACACGCTGGCTTTACTCCTGAGTGGCACGGCGTTCTAAGGCGATGCATCTCAGTGCAAGAGGCGTCACTATAGTACCTGGTTCGAATCCAGGCTGCATCACATCTGGCCGTGGTTGGGACTCCCATAGGGTGGCCCACCGTCATCTGGGTTTTGCCGGAGTAGATGATGCAATCTCTGTTGCACTCCACACTGCCCTTTCCCAAAATGACAAAAGGAACACCTATGTGAGAATGCTATTCATTTACTACAGCTCAGCGTTCAACACCATAGTGCCCTCAAAGCTCATCAATAAGCTAAGGACCCTGGGACTTAACACCTCCCTCTGCAACTGGATCCTGGACTTCCTGACGGGCCGCCCCCAGGTGGTAAGGGTAAGCAACAACACATCCGCCACGCTGATCCTAAACACAGGGGCCCCTCAGGGGTACATATTCAGTTACCTCCTGTACTCCCTGTTCGCTCATGACTGCACGGCCAGGCACGACTCCAACACCATCCTTAAGTTTGCCGATGACACAACAGTGGTAGGCCTGAGACTCTGTGTGGGTGAACAGATGATCTCTGCATGTGTATTTCCCACCGTAAAGCATGGAGGAAGAGGTGTTATGGTGTGGGGGTTCTTTGCTGGTGACACTGTCTGTGATTTATTTAGAATTCAAGGCACACTTAACCAGCATGGCTACCATAGCATTCTGAAGTGATACGCCATCCCATCTGGTTTGGGCTTAGTGGGACTATCATTTGTTTTTCAACAGGACAATGACCCAAAACACACCTCCAGGCTGTGTAAGTGCTATTTGACCAAGAAGGAGAGTGATCGAGTGCTGCATCAGAGAGTGAGTGAGTGAAGGAAAAGCAGCCAACAACTGCTCAGCATATGTGGG
Organism: Hucho hucho; assembly: GCA_003317085.1. Lineage (NCBI taxonomy): Eukaryota > Metazoa > Chordata > Actinopteri > Salmoniformes > Salmonidae > Hucho > Hucho hucho. The sequence goes on from QNTS01012685.1 coordinate 18,135, forward strand.
AACTCCTTGTTGGAAAAGCATTCCTCAGGAAGCTGGTTGAGAGAACGCCAAGAGTGTGCAAAGCTGTCATCAAGGCAAAGGGTGGCTACTTTGAAGAATCTAAAATCTAAAATATATTTGGATTTGTTTAACACTTTTTTAGTTACTACATGATTCCATATGTGTTATGTCATAGTTTTGATTTCTTCACTATTATTCTACAATGTACATGTAGAAAATAACAAAAATTAAGAAAGGTGTGTCCAAACGTTTGACTGGTACTGTATATCTAATGAACATTGGTTATTTTTAATCAAAAACAACAAAAACAACAAACCAAATGTTTCCAGCATACAGTGTTCAGCTGCGCACTCTGAGGGTGTGTGTGTGCATGTGTGTTTGAGCGTGTCTGTGAAATATCACGTATAAAAAACCCATTTGGGACAAAGCCCATCACTTCCATATCCAGTCACAAAAGAACCCCCCACGCCCATGTCTTTAACTGAGTCCAGTGAGTATTAGTGCACTTACAAGCCTCCCAAGCCACTGTCAACCAAAGCCATTTTTTTAATCAGCCCCAGATAGGTTAAAAGCCTTGTTTACCTTTGAAATTCTCCATCTCTTTCTCTCTCTCACCCCTCCCTCCCCATTTCCCTCTCTCTGTCTATTATTGCCAGATAGAATACCGTGTGGGCAGTGTGTGTGTGTGTGTGTCCCCGCATTCGTGCATGTCATGTGTGCATGTGCAACAAGGTATCACAGTTTGACTTCGAAATTTGACGTTTGTCAAAAAAATTTCAAACATCTATGGGTGAAGTCGAGGTGTTTTTTTTTTTTACGTTTAAGTTGAGACACTTACCTAATTCCACAAAAGTGAAACCAAAAACATAAGGCTGGGGTTTTACATCAAGTTAAGGGTTAAGGTTTGGGATAGGGTGACGTTTAGGAATGAATTTAGAGTGGTAAAGTTTGGGAAAAGGCTTAACCCCTTACACTTGTGGAAAATGGCTTATATGGAGCGGGCAAAATTTATATGTTTCTAACAGAAGAACTATAAAAAGCATACCCATGACAATGGTAGCAATTAAATGAGAACACTGCAATGATCAGACCAAAGGTGAGGAGACAACAGTTCACCTGACACAAGACTGAATTCAAACATTACACTGTTGATTTTATGTACATTTAACATTTATTGTACTTTTCACACCATTTGTCAATAACTAAATCTGAAAATATTCTGGATACATTCAGTAACATAATGGGAATATTCTTTGAAAAAACAACTACAAGGGTTTGAGTGAGAGGTCTGATTGGTATCTCCAAGTGGCCACCCACCTCTCTGTGCACAGTTCCCATGTCATTTCAATGCATTTTATGACTCAAGGACAAACAACTAAAAGTTGATTTATTTGAAATGGCTCTCCTAGCTTTGCCATTGAGGAAATGAAGCAACACTTACTGTTGTTGTTTACACAATCTGGGTCAGGTGGGCATCATTTGAAAGCTTATTCTATTGCCAACATGACTAGCTAAATTATAAAATCTGAACATGCAGTGTTAGGCACTTCAGACAAACATATTGTAAATTTGCTGCCCATAGAATGGAGTCATGAGTGCATTCAAGTGCGTGTTCCGCTGCAATATGACAAACATAGTCTCATTCTGTTCAGGAAAACCTAGGATATAACGCATGTCATCTTTGTAACTTTAGTTCAAACAAAGCGATCATAAACTTTGATATTGTAAATTACATGAGTTTTCAAATATGGAAATGTGAAGTGCATAGTTGGACTCATTGGTGTGTGGTTTGCTTGTATGACATCAAAGTGGTCTAATGATGTTTTTATATTTATATAACTTATTATAATTTATTATAATGCACAGTGTCTCATCTTTCAGAGCACATCAACTCTTCTTGATTTATAGCATTTCCCTCACTTAGACAACAACAAATCTGCCCAATTAGTGGGAGGGATGGGGGCATCTTCTTGTCCCGCGCAGTGCTCAAGTTTAGAACGGCTGTCAGTCAAATCCAATACAGAGTTGTGAACCGGAGAACCTGCGCTCTGAAGTCATGTATAGCATGTTACTGTACAGCCACTGGGTTCCAATTTAGGCGCTTATCAATTTTCAATTTTCAACCCGTATACGGGATCAGGGCCGGAATAGCGCATTTGGGGCCCGGAGCACCGACCGCCGGAACGGGGAAATGTTTGTTATTGAAAAACAGCTAACTTTCTGCATTCCAACACATTTTGTTACAAATAAAATCTGTTTTACGCTGATATTCTACACATTTAGTCAGATCTCCAGGGGGCCCACAACCCCAAAATAAAAATAGCACAGCTTTTATGCCCGTCCACCGTCCCCGTCCACAAAGCCCTAGCAACTCACCATTTGAAACGAAATCATTTCTGTTCAGCGGTCGTTTTTTTTAAGGCAATTCTAGACATTCTTGGGACCTGGATGGACGTCTAACATTGACTTCAAACTAGAGCGATCTTCCTTGCGTGTGTCCATTTCTCTTTCTGTGTTTGTGTGTGTGCGTGTGTGCGTGCGTGGGTTAGGGGGCTTTGTTTGGGAACTGTCACAGTGATGGCTGGAGGTTGGGGATAGAGGGGTGAAAAGAGGGAGGAGGAGAAGGAGGGGGGCGCATTAAGGATGAATTAAACCAGAACCAAAGTATCACCCTCATCCTATACCCCCTGACCCCCCACACCCCCATCCCTGCAGGTACACCAATACTCCCCCTACCTTTCCTCTGATCAACGAAGCCGAAAAAAGGACATAGGAAAAGCCTCTAATTACCTCAATACCCAGCCCCTACGGATCACCCTCCTTTGTTCACTAACCCCCATTCAGCTCTCACCCTCACCCTCATTGCCTCTCACCCTCACCCTCCTTGCCCACCCTCACCCTCCTTGCCTTTACTGTAACCACCAACCCATCCTCTATTCCCTTTACTGTAACCACCAACCCATCCTCTATTCCCTTTACTGTAACCACCAACCCATCCTCTATTCCCTTTACTGTAGCCACCAACCCATCCTCTATTCCCTTTACTGTAACCACCAACCCATCCTCTATTCCCTTTACTGTAACCACCAACCCATCCTCTATTCCCTTTACTGTAACCACCAA
>QNTS01012692.1:1405-12563 GCA_003317085.1 Hucho hucho
TGACCAAATACTTATTTTCCACCATAATTTGCAAATAAATAAATTAAAAATCCTACAATGTGATTTTCTGGATTTCTTTTTCTCATTTCGTCTGTCATAGTTGAAGTGTACCTATGATGAAAATTACAGGCCTCTCTCATCTTTTTAAGTTGGAGAACTTGCACAATTGGTGGCTGACTAAATACTTTTTTGCCCCACTGTATAGTGCACTACTTTTGACCAGGACCCTTTATAGTGCACTACTTTTGACCAGGGCCCTAATATAGTGCACTACTTTTGACCAGGGCCCTAATATAGTGCACTACTTTTGACCAGGGCCCATAGGGTGCCATTTTGAGACTCATTCTAAAAACATCCCCCATGACATCGTAGACATCATCACCATTATCACTGATCTGCATCTCAGTAACGTATTCCGTCGTCACATTCTATTTGACTTGGATGAGGTGTTAGATGGAAGATGCCCTAGGAAGAGGTCCAGGATCAGAGCCTGTATCCACAAAGAGGTGATCTAGGATCTGTTTTTTTTTTTAGATCATAATGAATAAGACTATGGACAGCCAGGGGGGGACCTGATCCTAGATCAGCACTCAGACTTGAGGCTTTTTAAATACAGGCCCTGGACCAGGCACTATTTTATCAAGTATTGCAGTGCAGACAGTGACAGACAGTGGCTCAATTGTTTGGTATAGAATAGGTTAGCTATGTGTCCCCTGTCATTGACTGGTAGACAAATGCAGTAACCTCATGAGAACACTAGATGTCAGTGTTAGGCTGTGTTGATCTCTGGCGTTTGTGCTTGCATTTTGCTGGGTTTGGCCTGCAAAGGTGGGCAACTCCAGTCCTCCGTGGGCCTGATTGGTGTCACTTCTTTTTCTCCATCCTAGTAAACACACCTGATTTAAACTAATTGCATTCTAAACAGAAGATCATGATTAGTTGATTATTGGAGTCAGGTGTGTTAGCTGGGGCTGGGGCCAAACTGTGACACCATTCAGGCCCCCGACGACTAGAGTTGCCCACCCCTGCCGGCTATGTGTGGTCTATTTACAGGCTAGTCTGACTGCACAGAATGAGGAAATGCATGAGTAATATATTTTCTAAAATAGTGTAGCATTCACAACTGTCTTCACCAGGCTTCCCTAAGCGGAGAACATTCGTGTAAAGATTGTTCTGGAGTCTGAGCTAGTTTGGTAGACTATATTTATAGCCCAGTACAGGGTTCCCCAAATGGCCATTTCTATTTGTTGGACATGTTGGCTCCCTGACCATCCACTCAAGGAAGAATCGTCCCGCGGCTGATTGAGGAAAATGACTGTTTTTAGACTGTAAATTGTCTTCGTCAGGCATCCCTGAGCTGAGAACGTGTGTGTAGAGATTGTTCTGTGGGAGCTTGTATCTACAGCCTAGTCTGTCAAAGCTTGTATACATTTTCCCTATAATTTGCAGTAACCCAGATCCGTACCTTACCCTAACTCCTCTGTATGCAAGAGGCCTTTGTTTCTAACTAGGCAAGTCAGTTAAGAACAAATTCTTATTTACAATGACGGCCTATGAACAGTGGGTTAACTTGTTCAGGGGCAGAACAACATATTTTTACCTTGTCAGCTTGGGGATTTGATCTAGCAGCCTTTCAGTTACTGGCCCAACACTCTAACCACTAGACTAGCTGCCGCCCCAAGAGGCCTACTCTTAACTAAAGTAACCCTTGCACATTGCTGAGTTGATCACACCTAAATGGCTTTTAACCGGAAATAGCCTTCAGTTGCCTTTGAGCTGTTGTGATTGTTGCGTGGTGCATTTAAGACATGTCTGCAGGGTTGTAAGTGTGTACTCTACTCGCTCATTAACTGAAAACGCAAGCAGGTTTGAATGAAGTAGGTGCCAAGTGTCAGTTTGCACCAAACACTCACTTAGACTGCATCCCAGATCGTCAGGAGACTGAGGGTACGTCCTGAATGACACCCTGTTCCCTAAACCCCAAGGAGACTGAGCGCGCATCCCGAATGACACCCTATTCCCTAAACCCTAGCGCTGCAGGAAACTGAGTACGTCCCAAATAGCACCCTAGTCAAAAGTAGTGTACTTTATAGGGAATAGGGTGCCATTTGGGATGCAAAAAAGGACTCAAGAAGACAACCCCAGGCATTCTGTTAGAGAAGCTGCCGGTCTTCACACACACGCACGCACGCAGGCAGGCTCTTGGCAGAGGTACAGGCCAATTCATAATGAATAATAATAACACACACCTCGTTTTCACTTCAGAAGTGTGTTCCCCCTAGCAGCCTCACCCCTCTCTCTCTCTTCGTCAGTCTCTCTCTTCTCTTTCTCTCTTCGTCTCTCTCTCTTCTCTTTCTCTCTCAGTCTCTCTCTCTTCTCTTTCTCTCTTCGTCTCTCTCTCTCTCTCTGTCGCTCTCTGTCTCTCTCACACAATTCAATTCAATGGTTGTCGTGGGAAACATGTTTACCTTGCCAAAACAAGTGGACTAGTGTGCAAATAGTTGAAGCATGAAAGTTAAAATAAACAGATAAGTATAGGTTGTCTTTACAATGATGTTTGTGCTCAACTGGTTTCCCTTTTCTTGTGGCAACAGGTCACAAATCTTGCTGCTGTGATGGCACACTGGTATTTCACCCTGTAGATATGGGAGTTTATCAAGATTGAATTTGTTTTCCAATTCTTTGTGGGTCTGTGTAATCTGAAGGAAATATGTGTCGCTGATATGGTTATACATTTGGCAGGAGGTTAGGAAGTGCAGCTCAGTTTCCACCTCATTTTGTGGGCAGTGTGCACATAGGCAGACCTGGCTCTCAAGAGAAGACAGGCTATGGCAGCTCTCTCAATAACAAGGCTACGCTCACTGAGTCTGTACATAGTCAAAGTTTTCCTTAAGTTTGGGTCAGTCACAGTGGTCAGGTATTCTGCCATTGTGTACTCTCTGTTTAGGGCCAAATAGCATTCTTGTTTCCTCAGTTTTTTTGTTAATTACTTGACACATTGGAAAGAATCATCTTTTTGTTTTCTGATGATTTGGTTGTGATTAGAGTCCCCGTACCAGCTAGCAGAGGGGACTCTTCTCCAGGTTCATCTCTCTGTAGGTGAGGGCTTTGTTATGGGAGATTTGGGAATCACACATTTTTAGTTGGTTGTAGATTTTAATTGCTCTTTTTGGGATTTTGATAATTAGCTGGAATAGTCCTAATTCTGCTCTGCATGCATTATTTGGTGTTTTACGTTGTACACTAAGGATGTTTTTGGTGTTTGTCACGTTTTGTGAATTATTGGTTGGTGAGCGGCAATGGGTTCTATAACTGATTCAAGTATTTTTAGCCAGATCCTAATTGGTATGTCAAATTTTATGTTCCTTTTATGGCGTAGAAGGCCCTTCTAGCCTTGTCTCTCAGATCGTTCACATCTTTTATTTCTTTCTTTTTTTTCTTATTTTTTTCCCCTTTATTTAACCAGGTAGGCCAGTTGAGAACAAGTTCTCATTTACAACTGCGACCTGGCCAAGATAAAGCAAAGCAGTTCGACACATACAACAACACAGAGTTACACATGGAGTAAAACAAACATACAGTCAATAATACAGTAGAAAAACAAATCTATACACAAAGAGTGCAAATGAGGTAAGATAAGGAACATAAGGCAATAAATAGGCCATGGTGGCAAAGTAATTACAATATAGCAATTTAACACTTTGTGGAAGTTACCTGTGGCGCTGATGTTTAGGCCGAGGTATGTATCGTTTTTTGTGTGCTCTTGGGCAACAGTGTCAAGATGGAATTTGTATTTGTGGTCCTGGCAACTAGACCTTTTTTGGAACACAATTATTTTGGTTTTACTGAGATTTACTGTCAGGGCCCAAGTCTGACAGAATCTGTGCAGAAGCTGTAGGTGCTGCTGTAGGCCCTCCTTGGTTGGGGACAGAAGCACCAGATCATCAATAGACATTTGACTTCAGATTCTAGTAGGGTGAGGCCGGGTGCTGCAGACTGTTCTAGTGCCCTCGCCAATTCGTTGGTATATATGTTGAAGAGGTGGGGCTCAAGCTGCATCCCTGTCTCAGGAAAGAAATCAGTGTTTTCTTTGCCGATTTTTAACTGCACACTTGTTGTTTGTGTACATGGATTTTATGTCGTATGTTTTCCCCCAAACACCACTTTTCATCCATTTAGATAGCAGACCCTCATGCCAAATTGAGTCAGAGTTCTTTAAATCAACAAAGCATTAGAAGACTTCACCTTTGTTTTGGTTTGTTGGTTTGTCAATAAGGGTGTGCAGGGTGAATACGTGGTCTGTCTTACGGTAATTTGGTAAAAAGCCAATTTGACATTTGCTCTGGACATTGTTTTCACTGAGGAAATGAAGGAGTCTGCTGTTGATGATAATGCAGAGTTGCTGCTGACGCATAGCCCACGGTAGTGAACGCTCCGACTGTGAACGCTCTGACTGTGAACGCTCTGACTGGGAACGCTCTGACTGGGAACGCTCTGACTGGGAACGCTCCGACTGGGAACGCTCCGACTGGGAACGCTCCGACTGGGAACGCTCCGACTGTGAACGCTTCGACTGTGAATGCATTTAAGTCGCCACATACTAGGACATGTCCCTGGGTCTGGAATGATTGATCTCTATGTCTCTGTCTCTCTTCGTCTCTCTCTCTGTCTTTCTCATTAGCCTCTCTCTCGCTCTCTCTACCACTCTCTTACTCTCTCTCTCTACCTCTCCCTTTCTGTCACTCTCCCTGTCTTTCTCTCTCCCGCCGGTGTTTGCACAAGCAAATGGGCCGTGAAACAGGTAACGGAATCAAAGCACATTTGTTTCATTGGGTCGTTGATTGATGGGGGCTTCATGATGTCTTCATTTCCTCAACGAACGTCTGTCTTGTTTCCTTCCGCCACAGAAGATCCTTGTCTGTTCCCATTTAACACTAATACAGACTGTCTGTTCCCATTTAACACTAATACAGACTGTCTGTTCCCATTTAACACTAATACAGACTGTCGTTCCCATTTAACACTAATACAGACTGTCTGTTCCCATTTAACACTAATACAGACTGTCTGTTCCCATTTAACACTAATACAGACTGTCTGTTCCCATTTAACACTAATACAGACTGTCTGTTCCCATTTAACACTAATACAGACTGTCTGTTCCCATTTAACACTAATACAGACTGTCGTTCCCATTTAACACTAATACAGACTGTCTGTTCCCATTTAACACTAATACAGACTGTCTGTTCCCATTTAACACTAATACAGACAGTCTGTTCCCATTTAACACTAATACAGACTGTCTGTTCCCATTTAACACTAATAGGAATAGGGTTCCATTTGGGACGTACTGTAGTCCCTTGGTATGTCACTCCAAGGCTCAGCAGCTTCTTCCTGCCAACACAAGAGGGCACCAGATAGCCACTAGTCCAAGATCTTCCGTTGTCTCTTTCCAGCTGCACCTTTCCCTTGCCCTCTGTGTTTTTGACACTCCTGACACAAACACACTTCTTTTTTTCTAAATGCAGCAGAGGATAACTGAAAATGTGACAACGTGTTCTGATATGGCAGCAGGCAGCGCCTCATGTCGACTTAAAGGTGTTCTCTCCCCCCCCCATTTAATTTCATCGTTGTTGTTGGTTTAACAACGAGAAACAAGCAAGTACCCCACTCAACAGGTGTCTCCCAAATGTCACCATATTCCCTACATGGTGCACTACTTTTAAGTCTACGAGCCCTGGTCAAAGTAGTGCACTACATAGGAATAGTGCGCCCTTTGTGACTCCAGCAACATCACTCCACCACCACCTTTTCATCAGCCCAAATCCATCCAACTGGACAGTCAGGTCAGAGATTCAGGGGGCTGTTGGGTCTCGTCTGGCGTTCACACCTCCTTGCACAGCCATAAAGGGCCACAGGGTGCTACCAAGGGGGCCACAGCCATAAAGGGCCACAGGGTGCTGCCGAGGGGGCCACAGCCATAAAGGGCCACAGGGTGCTGCCGAGTGATATTGATATTGTGCGTGTGTATGGTGTGTGTGTGTGTGTGTGTACTGTGTGTGTACTGTGTGTGTACTGTGTGTGTACTGTGTAAGGAATGGTTTCCCCCACAAGACAGCAGCTTAGATTAAGGGCCGTTTTGACTACTGCCCTGGGTTGCACCACAGATGATAGCCAGGATAGTTTGGGTTGCTGTGCCAACGGGATAGGCCCGACCCGCTGTCCTGGCGGCGGTAAACTTGTGTACACGTGCAGGAGGGGAGGACAGGGAGGGAGGGGAGGACAGGGAGGGGAGGAAGGTAAGGAGAGGAGAAAATATGAGGTGGCCACTCTGAGTTATGCGTCAGAGAAATGGGGGCTTGTGGTTTTCACCAGGACGGACACACACACAAGGCCTATACAGTCGTGGCCAAAAGTTTTGAGAATTACACAAATATACATTTTCACAAAGTTTGCTCCCTCAGTTTTTATGATGGCAATTTGCATATACTCCAGAATGTCATGAAGAGTGATCAGATGAATTGCAATTAATTGCAAAGTCCCTCTTTGCCATGCAAATGAACTGAATCCCCAAAAAACATTTCCACCTCATTTCAGCCCTGCCACAAAAGGACCAGCTGACATGTCAGTGATTCTCTCGTTAACACAGGAGTGAGTGTTGACGAGGACAAGGCTGGAGATCACTCTGTCATGCTGATTGAGTTCAAATAACAGACTGGAAGCTTCAAAAGGAGGGTGGTGCTTGGAATCATTGTTCTTCCTCTGTCACCCATGGTTACCTGCAAGGAAACCCGTGCCGTCATCATTGCTTTGCAAAAAAAGGGCTTCACAGGTAAGGATATTGCTGCCAGTAAGATTGCACCTAAATCAATCATTTATTGGATCATCAAGAACTTCAAGGAGAGTGGTTCAATTGTTGTGAAGAATGCTTCAGGTTGCCCAAGAAAGTCCAGCAAGCGCCAGGACCGTCTCCTAAAGTTGATTCAGCTGCAGGATTGGTGCATCACCAGTACGGAGCTTGCTCAGGAATGGCAGCAGGCAGCTGTGAGTGCATCTGCACGCACAGTGAGGCAAAGACTTTTGGAGGATGGCCTGGTGTCAAGAAGGGCAGCAAAGAAGCCACTTCTCTCCAGGAAAAACATCAGGGACAGACTGATATTCTGCAAAAGATACAGGGATTGGACTGCTGAGGACTGGGGTAAAGTCATTTTCTCTGATGAATCGCCTTTACGATTTTTTGGTGCATCCGGAAAAAATCTTGTCCGGAGAAGACAAGGTGAGCGCTACCATCAGTCCTGTGTCATGCCAACAGTAAAGCATCCTGAGACCATTCATGTGTGGGGTTGCTTCAGCCATGAATAAAGAATGGTACCAACACATCNTCCGAGAGCAACTTCTCCCAACCATCCAGGAACAGTTTGGTGACGAACAACGCCTTTTCCAGCATGATGGAGCACCTTGCCATAAGGCAAAAGTGATAACTAAGTGGCTCGGGGAACAAAACATCGATATTTTGGGTCCATGGCCAGGAAACTCCCCAGACCTTAATCCCATTGAGAACTTGTGGTCCTCAAGAGGCGGGTGGACAAACAAAAACCCACAAATTCTGACAAACTCCAAGCATTGATTATGCAATAATGGGCTGCCATCAGTCAGGATGTGGCCGAGAGGTTAATTGACAGCATGCCAGGGCGGATTGCAGAGGTCTTGAAAAAAAGGGGCAATACTGCCTTTGACACTGATGAAATGCTTGTAATTATTCTTCAGTATTCCATAGTAACATCTGACAAAAATATCTAAAGACACTGAAGCAGCAAACTTTGGAAATTAATATTTGTGTCATTCTCAAAACATTTGGCCACGACTGTACACAGACACACACAACACATAGCTTTCTGCAAAGATATGACATGTTCCTACTACTCTCTCTCTCTCTCTCTCTCTCTCTCTCTCTCTCTCTCTCGCGCACACACACGCACACAAGGCCTATACACAGATACACACAGCGTTCTGCAGAGATATGACATGTTCCTACTACTCTCTCTCTCACACACAACATATACACACCCACACACACACACACACAGACGCACGGCCTAGCCCAATGAAGCAGCAACTCACATGGCTGATCCAGGTGAGAGGCGGAGTGTGAGTGTGTGTGTGTGTGTGTGTGTGTGTGTGTTCTCACACAATAGCCTGAGAGGGTGTAGTGTAGATTGTGTGTCTTGATCAGGGCAGGGTGAGTCAGTGTGACGGTGATGATGGCTTAAGCCTTCTACGCTATCTCTAGCTAGCCATGGAATTACACATAGGATGGCAACCTATTCCCTACATAGTGTATAGGGAATAGGGTACCCTTTGGGACGCACCCAGAGCCACCCTCACAGCAGTGGAGACAGACGAGACCTGACCCTGAGAGAAGTCGTTGTTTTGAGACATTGACGTTGTTAGTATAATGTTCACAAGTTGTCGTAGTCAAATGCTGATTTTATGTATTGAGAACGGACACATCTGTTTTATCCATAAGCCCAGCTAATAGGGTTAACCAGAAACACAGTGGAAGATACATTTACCTCAAATGGCCACGGTTCTTGAAGCTGCCAAAGGCCCTTCAGCCCAGAGCCTGTCTGGACAATCATGTATTTACCCTCCACATAATACAGCGGTTTTCTCAATTAATGTTCTAGGTGCTTTTGGTCGTACGCGCTCAAGTGGCTATTGCACAGTCATCTAATCAAGGTGACTAAATGTACAGATGGTCAACAGGCTGGAGGAAAAGCTACATGAAATCACAAACGCACCGCGGGTCTCTGGGGAACTAAACAGGCCTATACAGGACATCCCAAATGGAGCCCTGTTCCCTATATAGTGCACTACTTTTGACCAGGGCCCATAGGGAATAGGGTGCTATTTGAGACCATAGACTACACATGGTAAAGGAAAAGGGACATTGTCTAAGACTTAGTGAGGGTACGGTACACTTCCACGGCAGAATAGCATAAACCTGTGGAAAATCAGGTAATGGGTGGGTTTCACCTTAAAGCTGCTCCAGAATGAAGGTGAGGGTCAGATATCGAGGTCTAGAGGAAGAAGGAAACAATATGGTGTCTCTAATGTGGCCTGGAAAGGGACAGACTGTTTATGGTGATTTACCAAGAAAGGATTTCTAAAAGATTTGTGTACGCAATAGCATGCATCTAATTTTGAGTTTAGGCTCATTTCTGATTACTTGTTCAAAGTTGTTACAATATGTTACAGATTTGTCACAATATATTATAATTATTATAAATTACACTTTATTTTTTACAAGGGAGTCCTCATTCCCGTAATGCAGCACAACATTACAAAGTATATAATAAGGAATTACTGATACAATTTGACCAATCAAAGGCTCATCATGAGATATTCCAGGAGAACTAGTCACTAAGTACCTGAACTTACTCATTAAAAGCCATCGCATGAGGAGACAGATCTTAACTTACTTATTTAAAAGTCATCACATGAGGAGACATGTTATTATGCTGTAACTGCTGGGTGAGTGAGTGTGGGTGTGTGTGTGCATCCCAAATGGCACCCTATTCCCTATTTAGTGCACTACTTTAGACCAGAGCCCTATGGGTAATAGGGTGCCATTTGGGCCATACTGCTGGGTGCGTGAGTGTTACATAGGCTCCCTGTACACTCCTGTGGGGCCAATCCCTCCGAGGAAGGCTGTAGAAAAGAGGGAAGACAAGACAGGACCTGACAAGACAGGACAGGACCTGATAAGACAGGACTTGACCTAGCAAAGAACTGCCCCACTACCATTGTCTGGAGAAGTTTTCTCTCTGCTAAAAGTGTGTCTTGTATGTGTGTTGTATGTGTGTTGTGGTGCGTGTGTGTGTGTAAGAGTGTGGTGTTGTAGAGTGGACGCAGGCCATGGCATTGGTTGGAGTGCTGAAGCTTTGTGCCCGCTGAGGAGGGTTGTTGGACGGGTGCGTGTTCACACATGGTTGGGCACTTGGACCTTCTGTCAGATGGAGGGCCGCCAGGTGTGTGTCTCTGTGTGTCGCTCTGTAGGGAGGACGCGTTTCAGACCTCTGCAGCTTCTCATTCTGAGAGGAGAAAGGGCTAAACGAGGTACCTGGTCCGTCTCAGGTATTGAGAGGAAAGGGCTAAAAGAGGTACCTGGCCCGTCTCAGGCTGAGAGGTGTAAGGGCTAAAAGAGGTACCTGGTCCATCTCAGGCTGAGAGGTGTAAGGGCTAAAAGAGGTACCTGGTCCGTCTCAGGTAGAGAGGTGTAAGGGCTAAAAGAGGTACCTGGCCCGTCTCAGGCTGAGAGTTGAAAGGGCTAAAAGAGGTACCTGGCCCGTCTCAGGCTGAGAGGTGTAAGGGCTAAAAGAGGTACCTGGTCCATCTCAGGCTGAGAGGTGTAAGGGCTAAAAGAGGTACCTGGTCCGTCTCAGGTAGAGAGGGGAAAGGGCTATAAGAGGTACCTGGTCCGTCTCAGGTAGAGAGGTCAGTAGTTATAGTAGCTAGTGGGGTCCTGTATGGCTCAATTGGTAGAACATGGTGCTTGCAACACCAGGAATGTAGGTTCAATTCCCGCTGGGGCCACCCATACCAAAAATGTACGCATGCATATCTGTAAGTCGCTTTACATAGAACCGTATGCTAAATGGCATATTATTCTATTATATTAGCGATACATAGGCAGGAATGGAACTTCATAATAAACTCTCATTCCCATGACCATGAAGAGCGAAGCCTGTCAGCTGTTTTACTGCTGCTTGTTTAACAGCAGGAACAGATCAGGTAGATTCGTCCTTTTCATCCGAGTTTCTGCTGAAACGTTCCTTTCTGCTTTAGAATGGACCTGCGTTTCCTGGGTTACTTGAGGCCTAGGAGAAGTCCGGTAGATTCCTCAGTCAGTACCTTCCTGTTAGCCTGCTTCAACATGTTGTGTTGTTTTGCAGAGTCTGTCGTGAACCATGTGGCTTTAAGGTTCAAACATGAATACCAGCAGACCTGTTATTCTGACGGGTTTGTTGGAACCAAGCCTAGGCAACCGCCGGTCCATGACAATGACTTAACATCTTATTCTCCTACCTGGTTAAGATCCTTAGTAATGTCAACTTATTCTCCTACCTGGTTAAGATCCTTAGTAATGTCAACT
>QNTS01012692.1:27519-39007 GCA_003317085.1 Hucho hucho
CACACACACACACTATGCCCCCTGACCACACACACACACTATGCCCCCTGACCCCACACACACACTATGCCCCCTGACCCCACACACACACAATTGGCAGGAGCGGGAGCGTCAGCTGCTCATGACTAGCTGTCACACTTCACAAAGGAGACCAAAATATGTCCTGACACCTTTCCTTTCCACAACTCTGTAGGAGTTGTCTCAAAGTGTCGACTGGACACTGAGACATAAAGTGCATCCCAGTTGTCTCTAATCCAACAATCCTTTCCAAACGTATTTATACCCAGGACAACATGCTGTTCCTACTGAAACATTTTGGTAACGCCGGTATACCCACACTACTGTCTCTGATATGACCCCTGAAAATGGAACGCCCAGTCGCCCAGCTATCTCTCTTTGCTAAATGACAGATTTCCTTTTCCTCACTTCATGGCCATATTGGTTTCCCTTCAGAAAAGGGCTGACTTCCAGTTGAAGCAGGTTATTATAGCATAAAGGAATCCTCTTATGGACATGCGCACGCACACACAAACCCACACATAAACACACACACACACTCTCACACAAACACATAAACATGCACACACTCTCACACAAACACATAAACACGCGCACACACACACACTCTCACATAAATACACACACACACACACACACACACAAAGAATCCTCTTATGTCAGTAAACTAGTTACAGTGATACAGCAGTGCTGCTGCCCCAGCGTTTCAGTGGCGCCATGTTTATCTGTTTATTATTTTGTAGGGAGTTGTGTGTGTGTGTGCTGGAGGTGAGTGGTGGAGTGAGAGTTTATTTTCCCACAGCAGGAGCAAGGGACAGAGATAAGAGAGAGTTCAGCCTCAGCAATATGGAACGGGAGGGATGGAGGGCTCAGGAGAGAAAAAGAAAGGGAAGGAGAGTCCATCCTCAGCATTATGGAGGGATGGAGTGAGGGAGGGAGGGAAAGTCCACCCTCAGCATTATGGAGGGAGGGAGGGAGGGAGGGAAAGGAAGAGAGAGTCCACTCTCAGCAGTAACCTGGTCATGGATGAGAGAGGGATGGAGCAAGGAAGGAAAAGAGAAAGAGAGGGAGAAAGATGATGTGGGGGAGAGAGATGTGTCCTCTTCATCAACAGACAGTGATGTGTGTGGAATGATAGGTTCTTCATCACTAATAATAATAACTATTTGCTGGGGGCGTATATTTCACTAATGTAAAAGTGTGTATTAATATACATGTGTGAATTGGAAATATATTTTTTTGCATATCCCAACGGAGAGTGGGGTCACAGCCCGGGCCATCTATTATCAACGTTGACCCAGGAGCAATTAGGGTTAAGTGCCTTGCTCAAGGGCACATCGACAGATGTTTCACCTGGTCGGCTCGGGGATTAAAACTAAGGACCTTTCACTCTTACCGCCAGGCTACCTGTCCCCCACTACCTATGATGTGTGTGTACTATAGCAGGGCCTTCTAAGAGTTCACTTTGTGTGTGTGTGTGTGTGTGTGTGTGTGTGTGTGTGTGTGTGTGTGTGTGTGTGTGTGTGTGTGTGTGTGTGTGTGTGAGAGAGACCCTCAGCACCCTCTATGTAACCCCCCTGTTCTCCACACACGCGTTCATCTCCACTACAGGTGTATCTGTCATGTTGTTTTGTCTGCCCTTTTTCTCCTGATTTCACTCGTTCCCTCCTTTCCCCTCGTCTCTCTGCAGTCTCGGGTTACCCTCCTCCGTCAGATGGCGTTCTGCCTGGCCGAGCTTCACTGTTGGTCCTCCAGCAGCTCACTGCAAGTCAAAGGTTTGTGTGTCTGTTTAGAGACAGCTTCACTGTTTATCCTCCAGCAGCTCACTGCAAGTCAAAGGTTTGTGTGTCTGTTTAGAGACAGCTTCACTGTTGGTCCTCCAGCAGCTCACTGCAAGTGGAATGTATTACTACACTTGTGTGTGTGAACTCACTACAAGTCAACATTACTACATTGTCTATCTATATATCTACTTCTCTCTCTCATCTCTACATAGAGATCCTATTAAACAACAAATAACACATATACAGAGCTCATAAATTCTTCAAATTCATTATTGTATTATTTTATTTAATGTCAATTCTTTCTGATCAAGTACATTTAAGACTCTTCTGGTTCTGAACATGTACGTTCTATCCATTAACTCACATTTCTCCCATTGACATGTTTCTGTCTCCCATTGACATGTGTCTGTCTCCCATTGACATGTGTCTGTCTCCCATTGACATGTGTCGGTCTCCCATTGACATGTGTCTGTCTCCCATTGACATGTGTCTGTATCCCATTGACATACACTACCGTTCAAAAGTTTGGGGTCACTTAGAAATGTCCTACTTAGAAGGCCAGCATCCCGGAGTCGCCTCTTCACTGTTGATGTTGAGACTCGTGTTTTGCGGGTACTATTTCTTGAAGCTGCCAGTTGAGGACTTGTGAGGCATCTGTTTCTCAAACTAGACACTCGAATGTACTTGTCCTCTTGCTCAGTTGTGCACTGGGGCCTCCCACTCCTCTTTCTATTCTGGTTAGAGCCAGTTTGCGCTGTTCTGTGAAGGGAGTAGTACACAGCATTGTACGAGATCTTCAGTTTCTTGGCAATTTCTCACATGGAATAGCCTTCATTTCTCAGAACAAGAATAGACTGACGGGTTTCAGAAGAAAGTTCTTTGTTTCTGGACATTTTGAGCCTGTAATCGAACCCACAAATGCTGATGCTCCACAGATACTCAACTAGTCTAAAGAAGGCCAGTTTTATTGTTTCTTTAATCAGGACAACAGTTTTCCATTGACGTGAGCCTGTCTCCCATTGACGTGAGCCTGTCTCCCATTGACGTGAGCCTGTCTCCCATTGACGTGAGCCTGTCTCCCATTGACATAAGTGAATGGTCCTCTAGCTCAGTAGGTAGATCATTGCTCTTTCTACGCTAGGATCGTGGGTTCAATTCCCGCTGGGGTCCCCCATATGTAAAGTGTATGCAGACACAACTATACATTGTAGAATAATAGTGGAGACATCAAAACTATGAAATAACACATGGAATCATGTAGTAACCAAGTGTTAAACAAATGAAAATATATTTGAGATTCTTCAATGTAGCCACCCTTTGCCTTGATGACAGCTTTGAACACTCATGGCATTCTCTCAACCAGCTTCATGAGGTAGTCACCTGGAATGCATTTCAATTAACAGTTGTCTTGTTAAAAGTTCATTTGTGGAATTTCTTTCCTTAATGCATTTGAGCCAATCAGTTGTGTTGTAACAAGGTAGAGGTGGTATACAGAAGATTGCTGCAAAGAAACCACTACTGACGGACACCAATAAGCAGAAGAGACTTGCTTGGGCCAATAAACATGAGCAATGGACATTCGACCGGTTCCAACCGCGTGTCTTTGTGAGACGCAGAGTAGGTGAACGGATGATCTCTGCATGTGTGGTTCCCACCGTGAAGCATGGAGGAGGAGATGTGGGGGTGCTTTGCTGGTGACACTGTTTGTGGTTTATTTAGAATTCAAGGCACACTTAACCAGCATGGCTACCACAGCATTCTGCAGCGATACACCATCCCATCTGGTTTGGCTTAGTGGGAGTATCATTTGTTTTTCAACAGGACAATGACCCAACACACCTCCAGGCTGTGTAAGGGCTATTTGGCCAAGGAGAGTGATGGAGTGCTGCATCAGATGATCTGGCCTCCACAATCACCGAGCTCAACCCAATTGAGATAATATGGGATGAGTTGAACTGCAGAGTGAAGGAAAAGCAGCTAACAAGTGCTCAGCATATGTGGCAACTCCTTCAAGACTGAAAAGCATTCCTCATGAAGCTGGTTGAGAGAATGCCAAGAGTATGCAAAGCTGTCATCAAGGCATACAATATATATTTTTATTTTATTTGTTTAACACTTTTTTGGTTACTACATGATTCCATATGTGTTATTTCATAATGTTGATGTCTTCACTATTATTCTACAATGTAGAGAATAGTAAAAAGAAAAACCCTGGAATGAGAAGGTGTGTCCAAACGTTTGACTGGTACTGTAAGTCTGTCTCCAGTTGACGTGTCTCCTGTTGACCTGTCTCCCGTTGATGTTAGTCTGTCTCCCGTTGACGTTAGTCTGTCTCCTGTTGACATAAATGAATGGTCCTCTAGCTCAGTTGGTAGAGCAATGCTCTTTCTACGCTAGGATCGTGGATTCAATTCCCGCTGGGGCCCCCCATATGTAAAATGTATGCAGACATGACTGTAAGGAGCTTGGGATTAAAGCATCTGATAATATTATATACTGTATATTAATAATGTAAGACATTCTGATTTAACCAATTATCTCAATTCTGAATCGGGCCCTTTACTATTAATTTTACGTCTATGCTCTAGGCTTACGATGACCGCCAACCAACCCCTGACCTTTATGACCTTGTGGGTGGGGCCTAAGTTTGAGTCGGGGTTGACAGTTGCTGTCTGTCTCTCCACGCCTATCTGTTCATCTTTTCAGTCACAGGGAGAGAAATAAATGTTATTATTCTTGTTTAGCTTCCCTTCACTTTCTTCTTTTACAGTCTGGTAAGCTTCAGGCGGAGATAGTGTCTCTGAGGCCAAACCGTGTGTGTGTGTGACAGGGTGTGACAGGGTGTGTGTGTGTCGTGGTTATATTAGTTTGTTTCTGACTGTGTGTTTTGCTATCAAAGCAAACGCTGTGTGGAGGGATATATGGGGATGGTGGCTTGGGGTGGTGAGGCTCCCTGCCAACCCCTGTCTGTACAGTATACATCCGCCCCAAATCCTAGTTACCTGTCTGGAGGATACATATCAAACATCATAGATGGAAGTACTAAGAAAGGAATATGACTGTATGACACTGTTGATAGATATATGTGTGAGTGTATGCGTCAGCGCTCCCCCTTTATTAGTGTGACCTGTTCTAAGGAGCAGCAGCAGAAGACACACACACACACACACACACCTCCGCAGCAGCAGAAGAGAGGACGTGATAAAATAGTGATGTGCTGTGAGAATCCTGGCCTGGCCCGGAGTTTGGCCCGTCGCTAATAACACCCAATGAAAGTCTACTCTCAGCAGTTTAGGGGTAGAGGTGTGTGTGTGTTGATTAGGTGCGACCAGGCATGTGTGTGATGGAGTCTGTCCCAGAGGTGAAGGGGGGGTTACAGAGGCTTCTCTCTTCATCAATATTATATCCCTCCCTCCCTCCCTCCTCCTCCTCTATCCCTCCCTCCTCCTCTATTCCCTCCCTCCTCTATCTTTCCTCCTCTATCCCTCCCTCCTCCTCTATCCCTCTATCCCTCCTCTTCTATTCCCTCCCTCCCTCCTCTATTCCCTCCCTCTATCCCTCCCTCTATCCCTCCCTCCTACTCTATTCCCTCCCTCTATCCCTCCCTCCTATTCTATTCCCTCCCTCCCTCCTCTATTCCCTCCCTCCCTCTATCCCTCCCTCCCTCCTCTTCTATTCCCTCCCTCCTCTTCTATTCCCTCCATCCCTCCCGCCTCCTTTGCTCCCTCGTTATCTGGAACGGAGTGCAGGCAGAAGGGACAGGACACTAGCTGATAGTGATTATCCCGTGGTGAGAAATTGCTGATCTGTCTGTTATTCTAACAGACCGGTGATCTCTCTCTTTCTCTCTCTCTCTGTCTCCTCTCTCCATCTCGCTCTCTCTATCCATCTCTTTCTCTCTCCTTCCATCTCTCTCATTCTTTCTTTCTCTGCACACAGATACAGATATTGGCACCTATCAGTACTATGACAAAGGAGAGCCAGGTAAATATGTTTAGAATGTTTATGTTCCTATTTCCACCACACACACACGCGCACGCACACACACACACACACAAACACACACACACACACACACGCGTGCGTCTGCATGTTGAGCAGCTGCACGTCTCTTGTCCATCTTCAGTGAGATGATGCTCTCTCTCAAAGCCATTTAATTTGGAGGATTACAGAAGGATGTCTTGATATCTCAGTGGAGGAGAAGAGAGGAGGAGGGGAGAACAAAGGAGAGAGAGAGAGAGAGCAGAGAGTACTACATCGCATGTGTCGGCTAATTTAAGCTGTGAAAATTGATAATAGCCTTCTATTAACACACACACACACACACACATTGATATTAACCTCAAATGTAAGACACCGTTCTTTCCACAAGAGGGAGTCCCAGGCTCATTAGAATTACTAAGGGACCCCCCCTCCCCCTCCTGTCCCTCACCCCTTAGGCACAGCTCTAGAATCAGCTCCCACTCCCTGCTCCACCGACCCTCAGATCTAGGAATCAGCTCCTCCTCCCCCACTGACCCTCAGATCTAGGATCAGCTCCCCCCTGACCTTAACTGTAGGGGGCGAAACCAGTAAACTGACCTTGGATCAGCGTGTGGGGCACTAGGGGCTACTCCTATTCTGTCCTGAAGCAGGTGGCTGTGTCTGGGTGTCCTCTCAGCCTCTTATCTGATTAGGGGCCACTAATCCTGGAAGTGGGCTAAACTGCCAGCGGGGCCTACCAGATCCTACCAGACAGGCCACTTTCCTGCTCCCGGCGGCTGGGTGAGGAGGCTTGGGTTGGGTTGGGCTGGGCTTTCGGCTGGTCAGGTTGGAGGGGCCCTGTTTAGCACTGGCTTGCTGCTCCTGTCCCACCTGGAAACACACACACACACACACACTAACCCTCTCTTGACACATAGACCACACTGACACGTACCCAGCATACACCTGAACCAGTAGAACAGTGTCGCTCATTGGTTTTGACCTCTTGTATTCTCCTCTTTCTTGCAGCCATCGCATCAGAGTACCACTACTACACTGTCAAACAGGATTTCTCTGAATGTGAGTCCTTTTCAAATCACTGCCCTTACAACACAAACCTCATGCAGAAACTACTGACATTATAACAAGCCGTAGGTGATAGTATTTTGGTGGGTTATATTGTACTATGTTGAGGCAAAAGGGAGTTCAGGAGAAGTGAGATCATTTGGGGTGGCTGGTGTTGTAGTGGGGTTGTGTTGGAATAGGTTGAAGAACAGGTCAAGTGTGGTGTTTGGGGATGGGATGAAGTGGGGACTGGTTGAGCAGGTACGTGTGTGTGTGTGTAATGTGTGTGTGTTCTCCCCAGTCCAAACGTCCACCCCAGAGTGGCACCATTAGGGACTTAATCATTATCATACCAGGATGACCATTTTCCATGAAATAACTCTTAGCTAGTCAGTCTGTCAGTCAACCTGCCTCTCTCTCTCTCTTCTCATTAATCTTTCTCTCTTCTCTTTCTCCTTTCTCATCTCTTTCTCCTTTCTCATCTCTTTCTCTCTTCTCATCTCTTTCTCTCTCTTCTCTTTCATCTCTCTCTTTCTTGCTCTCTCTCCCCATCTCTTCCTCTCTCCCTCTCTCGCCAAGGAGGGGAATCCAAACACCCTTATCAGGAGACAAACACGCGTCCCCCTGCCCTCCCTCACCCCTCCTCCCCCGCTACCTCATTTGAATGTATCTGCTTACCCACTCCCACTCGTTGTAAAAGGGAGACTAGGTCTCTTAATGCTTTATTTTTAAATAGAGAGGGGGGAAAACTGATAGGAAAGCGATTACGCCATCTTGAAAAAGCAGACCTCCTTACCTTCCATATTAATGCTCATGTATATGCACAGGGAAGGACTAGGCCCCAGAATTCAATTAACTTTTTTGTTTTTTTTCTTCTCTCTCTCTCCGCCACTGGAGGGAGCGATGTGGAGAGTATGGGGAAATGACGGGGTTTGTGTGTGGAACGAGGTAGTTTGAAGTGCCGTGTATTTAGATGTGTTCTGCTAACTTTGAGTTTGCCTTCCCGCAGAGGCTGGGGTAGAGATAACTGTAGGAGAGTGTTACTGGCTGGCTGGCTACAGCTCTCAGAGACTCTGAAAGCTGTAAAACGTTACATCAAACAAATATGGCTTATCAATATTTGAGAGAGGTTTTTCAATAAGGAGAAACGTGTATGGAGTGTATATTTGTTGGTAACGAGAGCTTTCTCATTGCTGGTGCTCTGAGTGTTCTTACGGCTCTAAAACATCATCTCTCAATATTTGATCAAATATGACACCTGTAGTTTGATCAAAACACAACTTAAATATGACACCTGTAGTTTGATCAAAACACAACTTAAATATGACACCTGTAGTTTGATCAAAACACAACTCAACATGACACCTGTAGTTTGATCAAAACACAACTCAATATGACATCTGTAGTTTGATCAAAACACAACTCAATATGACACCTGTAGTTTGATCAAAACACAACTCAAATAGGACTCAGTTGGTAGAGCACGGCGATTGAACCTCTAGGATTATGGGCGTTGTATGTATGACTCAGTTGGTAGAGCACGGCGATTGAACCTCTAGGATTATGGGCGTTGTATGTATGACTCAGTTGGTAGAGCACGGCGATTGAACCGCTAGGATTTTGGGCGTTGTATGTATGACTTTAAGTCACTTTGGGAAAAGGTATCTGCTAAATGGTATTATTATGTAGTAGTAGTAGTAATTCAGCAGAGACACCTAACCAGGCTGGTGATTTACAATAAATCAGCTGAGAAAGGTGAATGGGCCTCCAATCATCTAGATCCAATTGGATGGTCTTTAGCTGCACCCCTATAAGGTGGCAGTACAGAGAGACTCTCTGAGGGTGTTGTATTTCCTACTCTAATTCCTAGACACATTGCTCCTTCCTAATTCCCTTCCTAGCCTCATTCTGCAAACCCAATACCCTGCTCTCCATTTCTCCTTTCCAGGTGACCCTATTGTCCTTTAACCTCCCGTCTAAACATGTAGCGATGATGTATTTCTCCAATCGGTTTCATTCATTCCTTGACCTCTTGAAATTAAATTCCATGATTATCCCATTCGTTGGTTGGCTGGTTTTCCGGTCCGGTGTGCTCCCATGGGAGTTTGGGAGGTTTGGGAATACTGTCTCTCTCTCTCTCCTTCCATATAAGTCACCTGACCAAACTTCCTGTTGTTTTCTTCTTTCCTCTTTCTTTTACTCATCCCCTCTTCTCGTTTGTTTCGTAGCTCGCGGCTACTCGTGGACCCCCAGGAACCGTCGTCCGGAGAAGCTCCGTGATTCGCTCGAGAAGCTCGAGGTAACCGCCCCTAGGGTAGGGACGCTGGGAGTTTTCCCTTTCCGAAACGCCCGATTGATTAACAAATAGGGGCATCCTCTGTTTTCTTTCTCTCCCGGACTCGCTTCTCTCTCTCAACACCTCTCTTTCGCTCCCTGCTCTGTCATCGCGGGGGATATTTGAGGGGATCAGGGACCTACAGGTTTTCCTCATCCCTCCTTCTCTCCATCTCCATCTCTCCTTCCTCCCCATTTTCTTTCTAGCATTACAGACGTATCTTTGTTTGCTCTGCCCCGGCTGAGCCTGTTCCCCCCACACTCCTCCACCATTGTCTGAAACTAGAAACATCTAGCCCCTCCCTCCCACCCTCCGCTGCCATCTCCCAGCTGTGTTTGGAATGCTCCTGGAATGACTGACCCTTACTCACACACGCGGAGTGCACATACACACAGACACTCACTTTCTCACTCACTCACCTGCATCCTCTTTCCCGGTCTCTCGTCTCTCTCCCTCCCCCTACTCACTGTGTGTGTTTCAGGAGCTGTTGCAGACCAACTCAGTTGTTCACTCCAGATGGAAGAGCAAGCATTGCTGTCAGGTACACCTCTTTACACACTTGCGCTCTCTCCCTCTCTCTCTCTCTCTCTCTCTCTCTCTCTCTCTCTCTCTCTCTCTCTCTCATGGGTAGACTACACAACTCTTTACACATTATTTGTCAGGTCCAAGGAGCACCTTCCTTTGCCAGTCAGTCAGAAATCAAATACCTGAACCAGATGATCCCTAACTTCCCCCCCAGCCCCTCTACCCTGCTACAGACCCACTGGAGAGAGAACCCAACACCCCAG
Organism: Hucho hucho; assembly: GCA_003317085.1. Lineage (NCBI taxonomy): Eukaryota > Metazoa > Chordata > Actinopteri > Salmoniformes > Salmonidae > Hucho > Hucho hucho. The sequence goes on from QNTS01012692.1 coordinate 37,473, forward strand.
CCCCTCTACCCTGCTACAGACCCACCCCTTCCCCTAGCTCCTAGACTCTTTCCCTTTTTCGGCGGTTGGTGGAGATTTATCTCGTGTGTGTGCGTGCATGTTTCTGTGTGTGTGTGTGTGTGTAGCTCATGCTGAGCAGTGGGGTGCTGGTGACCTTGGCCCTAAATGGACCCCAGCTGGACCGTGTGTGTGTGGACCGGACACTCGTGGGTCGTCTGCCAGCCAACACTGTCAGTGATGGTGAGTTACTGCACGCACACACACATACACACACACACACCAGTGTAAGATGTTTTTAGACTCAAAACTTACACTATATTTACAGCAGTATGTGGACACCCTTTCAAATTAGTGGATTCGGCCATTTCAGCCACACCCGTTGCTGACAGGTGTATGAAATCGGTCAACTGTAAGTGCTGTTATTGTGAAGTGGAAACATCTAGGAGCAACAACGGCTCAGCCAAGAAGTGGTAGGCCACACAAACTCACAAAATGGGACCACCTAGTGCTGAAGCTCGTAAAAATCATCTGTCCTCGGTTGTAACACTACAGCATTCCAAACTGCCTCTGGAAGCAACGTCGGCACAATAACTGTTTGTCGGGAGATTCATGAAATGAGTTTCCATGGCCGAGCAGCTGCACACAAGCCTAAGATCACCATGCGCAATGCCAAGCGTTGGCTGGAGTGGTGTAAAGCTCGCTGCCATTCACCATCTGGCAGTCCAACGTACAAATCTGGGTTTGGCGGATGCCAGGAGAACACTACCAGCCCCAATGCATAGTGCCAACTGTAAAGTTTGGTGGAGGATGAATAATGGTCTGGGGATGTTTTTCATGGTTCGGGCTAGGCCCCTTAGTTCCAGTGAAGGGAAATCTTAACGCTACAGCATACAATGACATTCTAGACAATTCTGTGCTTCCAACTTTGTGGCAAAAGTTTGGGGAAGGCCCTTTCCTGTTTCAGCATGACAATTGTTCCTGTGCACAAAGCGAGGTCCATCCAGATATCGTTTGTCGATATCTGGATGATTAGATTATTAGATTAGACCTGGCTCGCAGTCGGCGTCACAATTCATCCCAAAGGTATTCGATGGGGTTGAGGTCAGGGCTCTGTGAAGAACTTGACTGGCCTGCACAGAGCCCTGACCTCAACCCCATCGAAAAAACCTTTGGGGTGAATTGTAACGCGACTGCGAGCCCTAATCGCCCAACATCAGTGCCCGACTTCAGTAACATTCTTATGGCTGAATGGAAGCAAGTCCCCGCAGAAATGTTCCAACATCTAGTGGAAAGCCTTCCCAGAAGAGTGGAGGCTGTTATAGCAGCAAAGGGGGGACCAACTCCATATTAATGCCTATGATGTTGGAATGAGATGTTGGAAGAGCAGGTGTCCACATACTTCTGGTCATGTAGTGTATGTCCTCTGTCCTGCTACAGTTAGTGCTGAAGCCCTGATTAAGACATATACCTTCAGTTATCCTATGACCTATTCTCAACTCACACAACACACACACACAAACACACACACACACACA
>QNTS01012698.1:0-25092 GCA_003317085.1 Hucho hucho
CCATGATGACGATCACCACGACGACCATGATGACCACGAAGATGATGTTGACCATGATGACGATCACCACGACGACCATGATGACCACGAAGATGATGTTGACCATGATGACGATCACCACGACGACCATGATGACCACGAAGATGATGTTGCCCATGATGACGATCACCACGACGACCATGATGACCACGAAGATGATGTTGACCATGATGACGATCACCACGACGACCATGATGACCACGAAGATGATGTTGACCATGATGACGATCACCACGACGACCATGATGACCACGAAGATGATGTTGACCATGAACCTGACGATCAACGTGAACATAACCAATATGACCACGACGGTCAAACAGATCCTGGCCACGATGAAAGCTCTGAGGGTGAAGACCATGTGGTCCAACGCCTTGACCACAATGATCATGAAAGCTATGGCAGTGAAGATGGCCACCGTGAGGCCCAAGGAGAACACAAGGATGATGACCATGAGAAGGCTGGTCGGTACGATGACGTGGGTGAGGAGCATTACGACATGGGTAAACACGAGGAGGATCAAAACCACGGTGTACATGATGACCACGAAGACCATGAAGGTCATGACCACGGTGATGTAACCGATCACCATGACGACCATGTCCATGATCACCTTGATGAAGACCAGAGTGAACATGAAGATGATCGTAGTGACCCTAACAGTCACGACCATCACCACGACGACCATCACTACGACGACCATCATTATGATGACTATGTGACCCCCCCCGTCGGCATGACAACAGGCAAGCCTCAGAACGTAACACAGGAGGCGATGGGAGCAAAATCCACAGCCAGCACAGACGAGACCTGGTTGGACGGGTACCCTGTTAGTCAGGAGGAGACCGACGCTGATAAAGTGGGCGGTGGATCCTCAGAGGAAGGGGTGGAGCTTGAGGTGGGAGAGGAGGAAGAGGAGGGTGTTGTGGTTGTCAGGGCGACAAACCGGCCCAATGAGGTGGAGTTGAGTCGTCCCACCCCGTTCACGGGAGTCCCCCAGGTCCCCCTGTCCCCCACACAGGGGGCGAACCCTGTAGAGCAGGATCAGGACCAGGGCTTGATGGGAGGACTCACCCCTACAGCCTCACCCGACCTACCTGCCTCAGATTCACATTCAGTCGACTACGCCACCCCCTCTCTGACATCATCACTGGATGACGATGCCCCCGGCAACGCAGCCAGGCCTTCTCCCACAGACTCCTGGGAAACCACGGATCACCTGCACCCTTTCCTGGAGCACGGCCCCGCCCCCACAGCGTGGACTGATGACATCATCGTAGAGGAGGAACGTTCGGCCGAGCACAACCTGACTCGACACAGCGGGGAGATGGAGGGTGAGGAGGGGGAGAGCGAGGGTGAGACGGGGGAGACAGGGTGTACTGGGGGTGAGGAGGACTGCCCTCCTCCCCCTCCTCCCTCCTCCGGCAGGGGTTCCACAGTTGCAGCCATTGTGGTTGCTGTGTGCGCGGTTGCCGTGGCAGCCACCATCGGGGCGTGGTGTTACCGGCGAAAACAGCAGAAGAGCTCGATGTACGAGATGAACGGGAAGGGTCAGAGTCACAGCAGACATGGACAACAGATAGAGATGCAACAGACGGTCTAAGAGAAAGAGAGAGACAGTGGGGATACAGAGAGTAGAGGGGAGGGGGTAGGGAGGGGAGTTTAACAGACACACTACACCTGCAGAGACTGAAGAATGAGTTGAGGGGTGAGGAAGGATTGGGGGTGAGGAAGGGTTGAGGGTGAGGGTGGGGCTTAGGGGCTATGCTATGCTTACCCTAGCAGGAGTTTTCAGCTCTGGTGACAAACGAGAAGGGACTTCTCTTCCAGAGCTCTGGGACATTGAGGTACAGAATCATACGTGTTTGTTACTGTTATTATTGTGCAATTGCCATGTTACTGTATAATACCATGTTCCTGTGTAATTACAGTGTCACTGTGTAATTACCGTGTTACTGTGTAATTACCATGTCACTGTGTAATTACCGTGTTACTGTGTAATTACCGTGTTACTGTGTAATTAGTGTCACTGTGTAATTACCGTGTTACTGTGTAATTACCATGTTACTGTGTAGTTACCATGTTACTGTGTAATTACCATGTCACTGTGTAATTATCATGTTACCGTATAATTATCATGTTACCGTGTAATTATCATGTTCCTGTGTAATTACCATGTTAGTGTAATTACCATGTTCCTGTGTAATTACCATGTTCCTGTGTAATTACCATGTTAGTGTAATTACCATGTTCCTGTGTAATTACCATGTTAGTGTAATTACCATGTTCCTGTGTAATTACCATTTTCCTGTGTAATTACCATGTTAGTGTAATTACTATGTTAGTGTAATTACCATGTTACTGTGTAATTACCATAATAATTACCACGTTACTGTATAATTACCATGTTACTGTGTAATTGCCATGTTACTGTGTAATTACCATGTTCCTGTGTAATTACCATGTTAGTGTAATTATCATGTTAGTGTAATTACCATGTTACTGTGTAATTACCATAATAATTACCATAATAATTACCTTGTTACTGTATAATTACCATGTTACTGCTTACTTTGTTGTTATGTCAACTTCACTGCTCTTGTGTGAGCCAATATAACTGTGTTATGTTGTGTTGTTAAGGCTCATTGTTGCTTTGTGGTTGTGTAACCTTGTGCGTGATAGTAATGAATCCTCGTTTCCCACCGTGAAATCAGCATTTGAAAATGCTGTCCAAGTTGATGCTCTGATCTGAGTGAATGCATGCAGAGTCCTATTCATTAGGCACTTAAATGGAAGAAACAGACTGAAACAGGGAAGGATTACCTGAATTTGTCCCATAATGTTTCCGTTTTCCATTGGAAAACGTTTTGCCACAGTGTGCCCTATTGAACACGACCAAGTAGCTGTTCCAATGTCTATACCTCCACTAACACCACCTAAACATCAAGGTTAAGACAAGACAAATATAATATCCCATAACTCAATGCATAAATGTGAAAGAATCCTAATGCTCGTTATCAACGGCGCTGGTCCCATGAATCTGTTAATTTTCTAAAAGCTTCTGCATAGAATTATTATGTCGTCCTAACCTGGGTATCTTCAACCTAGCCTAAAGGCAGGAAGTAGAAAATAATAGGTAAAGGATAATCAACGAGGGGCTGTGCGTTCTATGGGAAATAATGTAACTCAGTGGAAGGTGTTATTTACGACGCTTTGGCAGAGCAGAACTAACCTTCCACCAAGTTACATTATTTTCCAGAGAATGCATAGAGCCCTGAGTTGATTATCCATTTTATACCATGGCTATAATGGAACAGATTTACCACTAGAAAATGTTTCATTTTGCTGGTAGAAATGTGTTCAAGATCCACTGAAGCTTGTTTACTTGATAGCTACAGTAGTCGCCAACTTGTCTTGGTAACTAAACCATCCGTCCTGCTAGCTTGCTGTTATGATAATCTAATTCAACAATGCCAATAATATTTTCTATTTGACGATTGGTTTCAAAAGCAACTCAGACACAGGACATGTAATAATTAACTTCACAGCCGCTGAATATCACTGTGCGTTATAGGAAAATAATGCACGCTCTAGAATGCCCTTCTACCCAATCAGAATTTAGTATTCAACAATTCCATGGTATAAAACAGAAATAACCCATAAAGTTCTATAATACACAGGAATGAACAATATAATTAACCGAACACTTAGACAGGCACCATATTATGGTGTGAATAAAATATATTTTTTTGTATGGATGGATGTGTGTACATTTCTGGGGGTTAGTAAGAGGTGAGATATGTTGTTAGACAGTCAGTGCAGGGTAGAGAGGAGAGGAGAGGAGAGGAGAGGAGAGGAGAGGAGAGGAGAGGAGAGGAAATCAAACATATAGAGACTTCTTGTCTGGATAGTGTGTGTGTGTGTTGGTTTTTGACAGAGACTGCTGATGAGAGATTTAGAGTAGGAGTCCAGACTGCAGACTCAGCTCAGAGACGGGGGGACGGGGGGGACGGGGCTAGAGGCATAATCTCTGGTCCGTGTGTGTGTGTGTGTGCACATGCATGTGTGTGTCTCACACTGGTGTGATGTGCTGACCGGCGTTACGTGTTTGAAGGCTTCCAGACTGTGTTGGGAGACACCGCCAAGAGATGAGAACATCAAACGAACTGACGCTACCATGGCAACACAGACAGACTGACGGATGGAGGAACAGTCAGACCGACAGACACGCAGACAGACAGAGACCTACTACACACAGAAGGTATTTTTTGTCATTTTGAGTTCAATTGACCTTTATGTTGACCTCTATTGACCTTTATGATTGAGTCAAATATAGAAAAGACCCCCTAAATTAGTCAGCAGCTTGTAAAATCTTTATCAGTTGAAACAGAGGGTGTTGTTGCAGTGAACTGAAGACACAGGGATATGTTTACATTAGAATGTGGGATTGATTATCATGTTATATAAATGTTTTACATGGCTACATCACGCAGAACACCACAACGCTGTAACACTCACTATACTGCAGTGTGATTTAGGCTTTGTTGTTGCTTTTTACAACGCCGTAACACTCACTATACTGCAGTGTGATTTAGGCTTTGTTGTTGCTTTTTACAACGCCGTAACACTCACTATACTGCAGTGTGATTTAGGCTTTGTTGTAGCGTGATTGTTTGATAAGGGTTAGGGTTGTCTTTGTTGTAGCTTCTTTAACCATGTCCATGACAGAAGCAGTTTAAATAAGTAAACAGCACAAAAACACATTTTATATAATACATACATAATATTTCTACCTGTGTTATTCAGTCCATACCATCCCATCTTTCTACAATTTGATGGTTCTTTTTATCATTTGATGACTGCGTGTGTTTAAGTGTTTGAGGAAAATGGCAGCCATAGTGTTCTGATTTAAGCACCTGTATGCTATTTAATATTAAATGTCTCTGAGGTGTTTTTTAGTAAACTGTATTTAATATTAAATGTCTCTGAGGTGTTTTTTAGTAAACTGTGTGTTATGAATAGGAATGCTGAGGCTCCATGAGACTCTGTTACACATTTAAATGCATTTGGGTACATATTCCCATTCTAAAGTGACTAAAATATCAGCTTAATGACCTTAAATATTTGTTACCATTATCATATGGAGATGGTTGATGGAGGTGGTTAAGGGCTTGTAAAGTAAGCATTTCACAGTAAGGTCTACACCACATCCTGTGCATGTGACAAATAAAATTTGATAACATTGTGCCACCAGTAGGAGTAGTAACACCAATGATGGTAACACCAATGACGGTAACACCAATGACACATTTTTGGTAATTGAGGATTTTCTTTAATATATGTTTGTAATGAGTGATTTTCAAGCCGGTAACACTAATGACATACAACTTAGGGACCCATTATATTTGTAAAATTGTATTTTATTTGAATAGCCTTCGTTTTTATCGACCTATACAATGTATTAAATACTTTTGTTTACTTTCAAGCATTCAAAATAATAGATAGATATCTATTCATCCCAAACGTGTCATGCTACTCTTTACAATTTGCTTGTCCTACAGTAAGTACTTAAAAATGAAGGTTTTGCAGTATAAAGGACTTGCGCTATATTTTATCATTGATAAACAGTTATAAACCAAAAACATGGGTAACTATTTGTCATTTTAAAGCGTTGTTTGCGGTTGCAAAGGCCATAAGGGCCACCGCAAATGCCATCGTAATTCAAGAATGACCCTTTACGTATACATGCATGTTAAATGTAATGTAAAATGATTTCGATTGATTACATGTGAAATCGTATAATATGTTGGCGGCAGATTATAACTAAGCCATTGTCTAGGACATCCAGCACATTAGTTACAAAAGTCTGAGGGACATTCTGTGACAACTTCTCTTCCGACATCTCTGGAAACAGCTCCATACCCAGGGTGCATTGCAGAAGAAAGCCACAAACCACTAACGCTGTCAGTCCCATGTGAAACATAGAGAGGAACACAAACTCTAAACAGGCCTGACAACAAGCCACCACTTTATGTTGATAGAAGCCTTACAAATCACAACAACAAAAAATAGCTGTTGTGAACATAACGGGCTAGTTCAGCTATTGTACATATTTAAATATTTGTTTCCATACCTTGAAAGCGGTCTGTGAACAAGGAGGGACAACAATCTACACTTTGGTTTTCCTATTAAACTAGCCACTACAAACAATTATTGTAACTGAAAAATTGCTGAAATATCCCTTTAAGATGGAGAGACAAGGTCCTCTCTGGAGACAAGACAAGGTCCTCTCTGGAGATAAGACAAGGTCCTCTCTGAAGATAAGACAAGGTCCTCTCTGGAGATAAGACAAGGTCCTCTCCGGAATAATGCTGTGAACGATGGTAATGGTAAACGATGGTAATGGTAAACGATGGTAATGGTGAACGATGGTAATGGTGAACGATGGTAATGGTGAACGATGGTAATGGTGAACGATGGTAATGGTGAACGATGTATAACTGTACTGACCTCTGATGGTGAAGGGTCCTCTGCTGCTCCTCTGTTTGCTGGCCTCTGTCTGTAATCTGGTAGTCTGTCTCAGTGTGTTTGTCAATCCACTGTTTTATAGCAGACCAATACCTTACACAAATCCAGAATTTGGGCTCATTGTTCATCTTTGGTAAACATTTTACTTATTGTGTTTCTTTGTATCATTTCTTTGTATTTGCCACAAGCTGTGTACACAGCCGTCTCAAAATCCTTTATTATCCCAGTCATCCCAGTCATCCCAGGGGTGCTTTCAGTTTGGTTCAACGTTTGCTACAGTGAGTAACGGTTTGTACTGAATGACACGTTTCCCCAAAACGGTGCGCACAGTTCTTCAACAGCCTTTGAAGCCATGATTTGTATATTACAGGAAATTAGCTTTAAAACTGCAAATTGTTCTCTCAATATCAGGAAATAAGCTCTAAAACAGCAACATTTTCTCTTAGCCTCATGGCAAAATGTGTAAAATAGCATGAGATTAGCTATAAAACTGCACATTTTCCACTCTGACCAATGCCAAAAAAGTAAATATCTCCAAAATAAAAATTCTATATATTTTTGGGGGGGTTGGACCTTGCGGGGGGCACTGGTATTTGTATTTATTATGGATCCCCATTAGTTCCTGCCAAGGCAGCAGCTACTCTTCCTGGGGTTTATTAGGGATCCCCATTAGTTCCTGCCAAAGCAGCAGCTACTCTTCCTGGGGTTTATTATGGATCCCCATTAGTTCCTGCCAAAGCAGCAGCTACTCTTCCTGGGGTTTATTATGGATCCCCATTAGTTCCTGCCAAGGCAGCAGCTACTCCTCCTGGGGTTTATTATGGATCCCCATTAGTTCCTGCCAAGGCAGCAGCTACTCTTCCTGGGATTTATTATGGATCCCCGTTAGTTCCTGCCAAGGCAGCAGCTACTCTTCCTGGGGTTTATTATGGATCCCCATTAGTTCCAGCCAAGGCAGCAGCTACTCTTCCTGGGGTTTATTAGGGATCCCCATTAGTTCCTGCCAAGGCAGCAGCTACTCTTCCTGGGGTTTATTAGGGATCCCCATTAGTTCCTGCCAAGGCAGCAGCTACTCTTCCTGGGGTCCAGCAAAATTAAGGCAGTTTATACAATACATTTACAGATTTCACAACACACTGTGTGCCCTCAGGACCCTACTCAACCACTACCACATATCTACAGTATTAAACACGTGTATGTATAGTGTGTGTGTGTGTGTGTCTGTGCCAATGTTTGTGTTGCTTCAGAGCATTCGGAAAGTATTCAGACCCTTTGACTTTTTCCACATTTTGTTACGTTACAGCCTTATTCTATAATGGATTCAATTATATTTTTTCCTAATCAGTCTACACACAATACTTCATAATGACAAAGCGACAACATCCTTGAGATGTTTCTTCAACTTGATTGTAGTCCACCTGTGGTAAATTCAATTGATATGACATGATTTGGAAAGGCACACACCTGTCTATATAAGGTCCCACAGTTGACAGTGCATGTCAGAGCAAAAACCAAAGGAATTGTTCGTAGAGCTCCGAGACAGGATTGTGTCGAGGCACAGATGAAGCAGCAATGAAGGTCCCCAAAAGCACAGTGGCCTCCATCATTCTTAAATGGAGAAAGTTTGGAACCACAAAGACTCTTGCTAGAGCTGGCCACCCGGCCAAACTGAGCAATTGGAAGAGAAGTGCCTTGGTCAGGGAGGTGACCAAGAAGCCGATGATCACCCTGACAGAGCTCCAGAGTTCCCCTGTGGAGATGGGAGAACCTTCCAGAAGGACAACCATCTCTGCAGCACTCTACCAATCAGGCCTTTATGGTAGAGTGGCCAGACAGAAGCCACTCCTCAGTAAAAGGCACACGACAGCCTGCTTGGAGTTTGCCAAAAGGCACCTAAAGGACTCTCAGACCATGAGAAACAAGATTCTCTGGTCTGATGAAACCAAGATTGAACTCTATGGCCTGAATGCCAAGCGCCACGTCTGGAGGAAACCTGGCACCATCCCTACGGTGAAGCATGGTGGTGGCAGCATCATGCTGTGGGGATGTTTTTCAGCAGTAGGGACTGGGAGACTAGTCAGGATCGAGGGAAAGATTAACAGAGAAAAGTACAGAGAGATCCTTGATGAAAACCTGCTCCAGAGCGCTCACGACTTCAGACTGGGGCGAAGGTTCACCTTCCAACAGGACAACGACCCTGCAGTGGTGTAAAGTACTTAAGTAAAAATACTTTAAAGTACTACTTAAGTAGTTATTTGGGGTATCTGTACTTTACTTTACTATTTCTATTTTTGACAACTTTTACTTTTACTCCACTACATTCCTAAAGAAAAGAATGTACTTTTTACTTCATATATTTTCCTTGACACCCAAAAGTACTCGTTACATTTTGAATGCTTAGCAGGACAGGAACATTGTCTAATTCACGCAAAGAGAACATCCCTGGTCATCCCTACTGCATCTGATCTGGCGGACTCACTAAACACAAATGCTTTGTTTGTAAATTATGTCTGATTGTTGGAGTATGCCCCTGGCTATTTGTGAATTTAAAAAACAAGAAAATTGTGCCGTCTGGTTTGTTTAATATAAGGAATTTGAAATTATTTTTTACTTTTGATGCTTAAGTATATTAAAAACCAAATGCTTTTAGATTTTTACTCAAGGAGTATTTTACTGGGTGACTTTCACTTTTACTTGAGTCATTTTCTATTAAGGTATCTTTACTTTTACTCAAGTATGACAATTGGGTACTTTTTCCACCACTGGACCCTGAGCACACAGCCAAGACAACGCAGGAGTGGCTTCGGGACAAGTCTCTGAATGTCCTTGAGTGGCCCAGCCAGACCCCGGACTGGAACCTAATCAAACATCTCTGGATAGACCTGAAAATAGCTGTGCAGCAACGCTCCCCATCCAACTTGACAGAGCTTGAGCGGATCTGCAGAGAACAACGGTAGAAACTCCCCAAATACAGGTGTGCCAAACTAGCGTCATAACCAAGAAGACTAGAGGGAAAAAATATGTTTAATCAGTTTTATAATAAGACTGTAACGTAACAAAATGTGGAAAAGGTCAAAGGTCAAGGGGTCTGAATAATTGTGTGTGCATCTGTGCTGAAATAAACTCAGCAAAAAAAGAAACGTCCTCTCACTGTCAACTGTGTTTATTTTCAGCAAACTTAACATGTGTACATATTTGTATGAACATAACAAGATTCATCAACTGAGACATAAACTGAACAAGTTCCACAGACATGTGACTAACAGAAATTGAATAATGTGTCCCTGAACAAAGGGGGGGGGGGTCAAAATCCAAAGTAACAGTCAGTATCTGGTGTGGCCACAAGCTGCATTAAGTACTGCAGTGCATCTCCTCCTCATGGACTGCACCAGATTTGTCAGTTCTTGCTGTGAGATGTTACCCAACTCTTCCACCAAGGCACCTGCAAGTTCCCGGACATTTCTGGGGGGAATGGCCCTAGCCCTCACCCTCCGATCCAACAGGTCCCAGACGTGCTCAATGGGATTGAGATCCGGGCTCTTCGCTGGCCATGGCAGAACACTGACATTCCTGTCTTGCAGGAAATCACGCACAGAACGAGCAGTATGGCTGGTGGCATTGTCATGCTGGAGGGTCATGTCAGGATGAGCCTGCAGGAAGGGTACCACATGAGGGAGGAGGATGTCTTCCCTGTAACGCACAGCGTTGAGATTGCCTGCAATGACAACAATGATGATGCTGTGACACACCGCCCCAGACCATGACGGATCCTCCACCTCCAAATCGATCCCGCTCCAGAGTACAGGCCTCGGTGTAACGCTCATTCCTTCGACGATAAACGCGAATCCGACCATCACCCCTGGTGAGACAAAACCGCGACTCGTCAGTGAAGAGCACTTTTTGCCAGTCCTGTCTGGTCCAGCGACGGTGGGTTTGTGCCCGTAGGCGACGTTGTTGCCGGTGATGTCTGGTGAGAACCTGCCTTATTTGGATTTTTACGAATTATCTTTGAAAGACAGGGTCCTGAAAAAGGGACATTTCTTTTTTTGCTGAGTTTATGTATGTATAATATGTGTGTTTGTTTATGTGTGTGTTTGTTTATGTGTGTGTCTTACCGAACAAGTCAGGAAGTTTTCGTCGCTGAGGGGTACCCAGAGGTACTCCATACCCTCCGCTTGTGCAGCTGACAGACGCACAAAACTGTGTCTTGATTTTGCCAGAAAGCTCCTAAAGGCCGACTTCAGAGTCCCGAAGAATTTTGGACCGAGGTAGTTGATATGTTGTCTGGCATTTTGAATGTATGTATCCCTCTTTTTCCTACCGAGGTAAAGACAGTTTCAGGTTCGATATTCGCCTGTAGTTTCCTAATGTCCACCAACAGCAGTTAGGGACCGTCAACATAGTGACAAATCAAAATGTTCTAATTTCAATAGCTCTTTAACCATTACTCCTAAAACTTTCAAAACTGGTTGTAGCTAACCCGATGGCATGACATCGGGTTAGCTACACACATTGCACACACTTTTTTTTTGTTGATTTACATCTCGCACTATTTTTTATTATTTATTTAAATTTTTGAATTTCAATAGCTCCTTGGTCATGTGACCTGCTGACTTCAAACAAGGTGCAGAATGTACACTCAGTGGGCCTACACATTGCACACCCTTTAGTTTGTCCATTTTCATCTCACAAGATTTTACATCAATTTTTCCAAATTAAAAATGTCAATAGCTCCTTGGTCATGTGACCTACTTGACTCAAACAAGGTTCAGAATGTCCACTGACTGCCCTTCTATATTGCACACCCTTCAGTTTGTTCATTTTCATCTCACATGTTTTTACATACATTTTTCTAAATGTAAAATTTCAATAGCTCCTTGGTCATGAGACCTGCTGACTTCGAACAAGGTTCAGAATGTCCACTGACTACCCTTCCATATTTCACACCCTTTAGTTTGTCAATTTTCATCTCACAAGATTTTACATGAATTTTTCTAAATGTAAAATTTCAATAGCTCCTTGGTCATGTGACCTAGTGACTTTGAACAAGGTTCCGAATGTCCACTGACTATGCCTTCATATCGCACACTCTGTTTTTCTACTTTCATCACATGCTATTAGACTTAAATCTGTAAGCCTGAGACCCAGTAGGTGTGGACATTGCTGTACAGTGGACACCCACACAGAAAAAGAGAGTATCTGACTGACAGAGTAGTTAACAGTGATTACTGTCTGACTCCCTCGTACCCTCAAACCCTTCCAGGACATTACAATCTCACAACGCAGGATATTCCATGGTCCCTAGGTTCCTTTCTAACAGTCCTCAGGCTTCAATAGGATAGTCAATGACTGTGTAACTGTTGAAATTCAGAGTCAATGTTATCATTTTAGTAAGTCTTATGGTCGGGCATAAAATGTTGTCTCCAGTTTCTTGCTTTCTCAGGTCCTGCTGAGTGGACAGTATTGATGCCTTTTCAGTCTAGCTCCAGTCAGCTGTCATTATGTTGTAAGCACCACGCCACCCCACTCCCGTTTCATAACCCCCTCTCACCTTCTACCGTTTATCTACCCTCCAAGAACCATGAGAGCCCTCTAGCTGTAGACGCCCCCAGATCCATGACAACTGAGATTTCCATATCCATAGCCTTCTTAGCTTGTAGGTCTAAAGGTGTTTTTGTCCTTACTATGTTGAAATATCAAAGACTAAGCTTTTTGTGTGACTCTGGTAAGTCATTTCAAGTCAGCCTTGTTTTCCCTGGTACATAAACGTATACTACTAACTAGTTCTGTTTATTTTGACTTTGCAACATAAAAATCTTGTTGGTAGCTGAAAAAACACTTTCACAGCTGTATGTTAATAAAGAAATACTAGAGCTCAGGGCAATGGTACACTGTGCAATGTAAAAACGTGTGAGATGAAAATGGACAAACTAACGGGTGTGCAATATAGAAAGGTAGTCATTGGACATACTAAATCTTGTTCGGAGTCAGCAGGTCACATGACCAAGGAGCTATTGACATTTTCAATTTAGAAAAATTCATGTAAAAACGTGTGAGATGAAAATGGACAAACTAAAGGGTGTGCAAAATAGAAGGGCAGTCAGTGGACATTCTGAACCTTGTTTGAGTCAAGTAGGTCACATGACCAAGGAGCTATTGAAATTCGAATGTAAAAAAAAGTTGTACTTTGTTTACGCTCCCTAACTAATTCAACTAGGAATACAAAATGCTGCTCACATTTCCACGTGTTTATTAGCTTTGGAAAGCGAATTAATGTCCAAATCGTGTGCAGTGTTGTGTGCAATTTTCTGACCTTGATTTAATTCCCTTATAATTCCACCAATGTTTACGCGCGATGAAACGATGAATAATGTCGAACAACCTTTCGGTTCCAAGTGGAACAACTTCTATTTACTTTCTTTTTCCCGATATAAATAACACCATTCTCCTTACGCTGTTATTTACAAATTGATAAGCGCTATTGTTAAGAGCTAGGTAAATGAGTAAGCCGTTTTGATAAGGGGATTGTAAATATAAATTACAATTGTTTTAGATCTATTTTACAAATGTGAAATCAGTTATATGGCAGCAAATTGAAGCATATCAACATATCACCTTTTCCACAGTGAAGTTTATGAAATGCTGGCCTTATAATTTGGGATGAGATTTGAAGACCCAACAGACTTCTGAAGCCATGCGCAGATGGAAGTATAGCGCCAAACATATCGAGTTGATTTACGATTTCCCTGTATTTATATTTTTACAATTTGTATCATGTTAAATATTAGCCACTATCGGTGGCCACCGTCAGTTATACCCACATACATGTATAACGGCCACTGAGTTTACTGTTAGTCTCCTTCAATGTAGCGTCTTTCCATTGCATCGTTAGTTTGCCTTTCTTTCCTCTGTCACGTTCGTGTGGTTGTTGCTGAGGATCACTTGCAATAGTGTATCATATTAGACTAATGTATTACAAGATGTGCAATAATTTGAGAAATGGAGCCTATTTTAATAATTATGGAACACAGACAATAAATATAAGTTTAAACCTTGAGCCTGGTGCATGGTTCACGATGACTGGACCGTTGTCATCACAGTTCCATGATTCGTGAGGATTATTAGTGTAGATTTATAGGACAACTGTTCAACCCTTATTGTACAATTTTCTCTCCTTCCAATATTTTATGGATTGAAAAATGTAATATGGCAACTTTCAGGATGAATCAAACTATTGTATTTTTGATTCACCGATCTATTTTGTGCGTAAAGGCTCTCAACTTTGTTTTTTCATAAATACTTTCCTAACCTTAAATAATATACAAGATCAGACTATTTTTTTAATCTACCAATTGGTGCTGAAAATGAGACGAATATGCCTGTATTTACATGGCGTGTTTTTACATGTATCGCTAATATTCTGAATCCATTCTCTCCATATATTCTAGTGAGTCTGTCGAGAAATGTATAATTAAAGGTACACCACATTTAAATGAATGGCTTTAGATAAATGTCCTGAAAATCCTATTGAATGAAAACTACACGAGAAAAACAGTTGGCCAGCAAGTGGGATGGTTTTTTAACAGTTGAATTAACTTAATTCCGCGCGCGAAGGGAACCACTCGTGCAAAGCCCGTTACGCACCTGCATAAGGTAAATCTGAATACCAATTACTGGGAAGTGGGTATGAATGGCTTGCGTAGGAATGGTAGTGCACATGATCCAGAAATATAAAAATAATTATTTAAAATGTCATATTACCCCGCTGCATGCTCGGAAAACCTCCTGCCTTCGCTTGTTTCTGTCGTTTAGTTCAGTGTTTTTCTCTCTTTTCAGTGCGTGCTGCTGATCCTAAACATCCAGGAACTCATCTAGAAACTCCAACACTTCCCCCTGTACACACACACACATCAGAGTTAGTATTGAACCTGAAGACTGTAACCAGGGGAAACCATTCTCTGCTGTTTCCTGATGAATATGTAAATAAAGACTAACTAGACTCTGATCAGGCAGAGCCGCCAATTGGGTCTCCCGCTCCAGTCCTGGATAGCTACTGGGTGTGCAGGCTTCTGTTCCAGCCCTCCTCTAACACAACTGATTCAGCTCATCAAAGTACTGATGAACAGCTCATTAACTTAACTATGTGTGTTACAGTTTGACTGGAGCAAAATCATGCAGTAGGGTAGCCTTACAGGAGGAGGGTTGGCCACTCCTGGACTAGTCATGCTGTCATCTATGGTTATTAGAACATGTCTGTGTTGTTTTGAGTGATCAGCGCTACCCTGTGGTGAGGTCTAATACAGCAGGTTGGTAAACACTAGTCACATTGTACTGCTGGACACAGGTCATGTGATCTGAAAGGAATCTGGGGGTTCTCCCTAGTTTACAGAAAGATTACATAGAGAGCCCTGCTAAGAACCAAGTAACTCTGATGGACAGAGGTTCTCTAAGAACCAAGACACTGTTATGGACAGAGGTTCTCTAAGAACCAACAACAGTGATACTAGCGACACAAATGGGGACACACACTCTCTCTCTCACACACACACACACAAAAAACATGTACCTCATCATCACTCGCTAGGCGTGTTCTGGAGAACTCCAGCATCTGTAGCTGCATGGTGGTCTGGTTCATGTACCGTACCGCCTCCTAAAACACACACGCCCCCCCATACACACACACACACGCCAAATCAATGCTGACAAGCCAACCCAAATGAAGAACTCAGTCAACAGGTTTAAAAACAACCAATGACGGGCATCAAATTACTTGCATACAGAGATAGTGGACAGGTGGTGTGTGTGTGTGTGCGCACCTGTGCTGAAATATGTGTGTATAATATAATATAAAATCTAATTTTATTTGTCACATGCGTCAAATACAACAATTGTAGACCTTACTGTGAAATGCTTACTTACAAGCCCTTAACCAACAATGTGCTATAAGAAATAGAGTTAAGAAAATAGTAACACAATAAATTAAAGTAACACAATAACATAACAGTAACGAGTCTATATACAGGGGCCACCGGTACTGAGTCAGTGTGCGGGGTACAGGTTAGCTAAGGTAATATGTACATGTAGGTAGGGGTAAAGTGACTATGCACAGATAATAAACAGCGAGTAGCAGCAGTGTAAAAACTGCTTGTCCGTGTAGCCAATTGATTAATTGTTCAGCAGTCTTATGGCTTGGAGTTAGAAGCTTTTAAGGAGCCTTTGGACCTAGACTTGGTGCTCCGGTACCGCTTGCCGTGCGGTAGCAGAGAGAACAGTCTATAACTAGGGTGACTGGAGTGTGTTTATATGTGTGTGTTTTACCGATCTAGGTAGGAAGTCTTCGTCACTGAGTCCGTACTTGTCTCTGTGGTACTGGTAATAAACCACATTGTTCTTCATCACCTCATCACTGGGGTCAAACAACATGTAGCTGGCTATACACAGCACCGCGTTCTTCAGGTCATTCACTGGGGAGGCAAGAGCAGCGTCAGTGTTTTGGATTTTACTATCCTTGTTGGGACCTTCCTGGAGACATTTCGCAGGTCCCCACAATGAAGAAGGCTATTTTAGGCTTAGGTTTAGGTTAGGGGTTAAAATTAGGGTTAGGTTTAGTTTAGGGGTTAGAATTAGGGTTAGGTTTAGGTTAGGTTAAGGGTTGCAGTTAGTGTTGGGGTTAGAATTAGGGTTAGGTTAAGGGTTAGAATTAGGGTTAGGGGTTAGGTTAAGGGTTAGAATTAGGGTTAGGGGTTAGGTTAAGGGTTAGGGAAAATAGGATTTTGAATGGCAATTAATTGCTTGGTCCCTACAAGGACTGCAAAACAAGTGTGTGTGTGTGTGTGTGTGTGTGTGCATGCGTTTGTGTGTAATAATGTTTGTAATAAAAATGTAGTTACATTGTGCAGTGTCATACTGATAACACATCAATAACACAAGAATAACAGAGTAATAACACAGTAATAACACAGTAATAACACAGTAATAACACTTGTATTTGTAACCATTAAGTCATAGGACTGTCACGTTTGTAGTAGGCGAACTGTAGGTAGTGGTACATGGTCGCTACAAACTTTTCCACGATGAATCCTCCAACCACAGGAGTCAGCTCTGCCTCACACCTCACCTTCCTCTCAAACACCTCTGTCTAGTGGTCTGGGAGGGACAGAAAAAGAGAGAGGGAAGGAGGGAGGCAGAGAGATAGGAAGAAAGGAGGTAGAGAGAGGGAGGAGGAGGAGGGAAAAGGAATTTACATGATGAGGGACCTGTTCTGAAACTCAAAAGCGTTGGTTGATATTTGGACAGGTAAGTTTACCTCTGATGCAGGGATAAAAGAGTGACAGGTTGATGGAGGGATGTCTTAACAGAGCGACAGACCTGAGATGGAGGGGTAGAAATAAAGACTCACCTGAGATGGAGGGGTAGAAATAAAGACTCACCTGAGATGGAGGGGTAGAAATAAAGACTCACCTGAGATGGAGGGGTAGAAATAAAGACTCACCTGAGATGGAGGGGTAGAAATAAAGACTCACCAGCGATGGAGGGGTAGAAATAAAGACTCACCTGAGATGGAGGGGTAGAAATAAAGACTCACCTGAGATGGAGGGGTAGAAGTCTATAAAGTCTCTGACCTCCCTGGCTCCTTCTGAAGCAGCCAGACACTCATCATAGACCTTGAAGAAGTCCCTCAGAGCCAGCTCCATGTCTGACAGTGACGTACGGTAGTTATCACCGTTATACGCCCCGCACCGCTCACACAAACAACATCTGAAACAACAACACACACACACACACAGTGATACAGTAACACAAAATTACAACACGTTCGAGCACCAGAACACCAGAGCACCAGAACACCACACAGAGCACCAGAACACAGAGCACCAGAACACAGAGCACCAGAACACCAGAACACCAGAGCACCAGAGCACCAGAACACCGAGCACCAGAACACCGAGCACCAGAACACCAGAGCACCAGAACACCAGAGCACCAGAACACCACACAGAGCACCAGAACACAGAGCACCAGAACACAGAGCACCAGAACACCAGAACACCAGAGCACCAGAACACCAGAGCACCAGAACACCGAGCACCAGAACACCACACAGAGCACCAGAACACCAGAGCACCAGAGCACAGCCTGTATCCGTGCAGCCCTGCAGAGCTCCCTAAATCGAAATTTGACATATTACAGATTAACATCTATTTTTGACGCATTAATTCGGAGTGGTTACAGGGTTAATTCGGAGCGGTTACAGGGTTAATTCGGAGCGGTTACAGGGTTAATTCGGAGTGGTTACAGGGTTAATTCGGAGTGGTTACAGGGATAATTCGGAGTGGTTACAGGGTTAATTCGGAGTGGTTACGGTTAGGGCTATGGTTTGGGGAAGGCTTGAAACAAAATAATAAAAAACAACTCACTATTACCATCAAGTAACATCAAGTATTCTCAGTATTCTAGTGGCTTTCTGGAGCATTCTGAACAGCTGTTGCACAGCGGTCTAAGCAGCACACTCTGGCTCGGCAGTTGGCGGACTGTTTCGAATTTTTTAAAATAATTGTTAGCGTCAAGGAAGGCCTATATCAACGATCTCAGGACCTTTTCAAACATCCAACATCTAAAGCCTATTTCTAGTGATCAGGCTGCAACTGAGACCTCAGCCTAACACTTGGAGTAAGCCTTTACGTCAACCTGATGCCCTAACCACATCTAACCCATGGAGATAATTATAAAGTAGCTTGCTCTTGGCGCTTGTGTGTGTGTAATTGCGTGCTTGACCTGTGTGTGTGTGTGTGTACGTGTGTGTACGTATGTGCGTATGTGTGTGTATGTGTGTGTGTGTACGTGTGTGTGTGTGTACGCTTGTGTGTATGTATGTGTGTGTGTGTGTTTTGTATGTGTGTGTGTGTGTGTGTACAACTGTACATGTGTGATTACCTCGTAGGACTTGGTCTCCAGGTCTGTGAGATGTTCCTCAGCTCCAGGTAGAGTCCTGTAGTAGGCCATGTTCCTCAGCTCCAGGTAGAGTCCTGTAGTAGGCCATGTTCCTCAGCTCCAGGTAGAGTCCTGTAGTAGGCCAGGAGGAGACAGGAGGAGGAAGAGACAGGAGGAGACAGGAGGAGAGAGTTACATACACACAGAGGCAGACAGGTGTAACCGGTGTGAAATGGCTAGTTAGCTAGCGGGGTGCGCGCTAACAGCGCTTCAATCGGTGACGTCACTCGCTCTGAGACCTTGAAGTAGTTGTTCCCCTGGCTCCGTGGCTTTTGTGGAGCGATGGTTAACGATGCTTCGTGGGTGTCAGTTGTTGATGTGTGCAGAGGGTCCCTGGTTCAAGCCCAGGTAGGGGCGAGGAGAGGGACGGAACCTATACTGTTACGCAGGCACACAAGCACAAACATACACACACAAAACAGAGGCAGGCAGACACACACACACACACACAGGCTACTTGTATAAAGTGAACAGAACCACAGGACCCTCTTCCTTAGCTCAGACCCCTTCCTTCCCCAGTGCGCGTCATGATACGCATGAGAACACACTACAACTCAGTGGAGTACAGTAGTACAATATACAACTTGTATGCCAGTACACTATTAGAATAAAAGGTTCTGGATAGAACAAGAAGGGTTATATTGCTTACTTCATATATGGCACCCTTAAAGGTTCTACAGTGTCTTCAGAAAGTATTCAGACTTTTTCCACATTTTGTTACGTTACAGCGTTATTCTAAAATGGATTAAATTGTTTATTTCCTCATCAATCTACACACAATACCTCACAATGACATCACAATAACTCACAATGACATCACAATACCCCACAATGACAAAGCAAAGGAACTCTAAAGCTCTGTCAGAGTGACTATTGGTTTCTTGGTCACCTCCCTGACCAAGGCCCTTCTTTCCCGATTGCTCAGTTTGGCCGGGCGGCCAGCTCTAGGAAGAGTCTTGGTGGTTTCAAATTCCATTTAAGAATGATGGAGGCCACTGTGTTCTTAAGGACCTTCAATGCTGCAGACATTTTTTGGTACCCTTCCCCAGATCTGTGCCTCGACACAATCCTGTCTCGGAGCTCTACGGACAATTCCTACGACCTCATGGCTTGGTTTTTGTTCTGACATGCACTGTCAACTGTGGGACCTTATATAGACAGGTGCGTGCCTTTCCAAATCATGTCCATTCAATTAAATTTACAACAGGTGGACTCCAGTCAAGTTGTAGAAACATCTTAAGGATGATCAATGGAAACAGGATGCACCTAAGCTCAATTTCGAGTCTCATAGCAAATGGTCTGAATACTTATGTAAATAAGGTATTTCTGATTTTTATTTTGAATACATTTGCAAAAAAAAATGTAAACTTTTTTTCACGTTGTCATAATGAGGTATTATTGTGTGTAGATTGCTGATGATTTGTATTTATTTAATCCATTTTAGAATAAGGCTGTAACGTAACAAAATGTGGAAGAGTCAAGGGGTCTGAATATTTCCGAAGGCGATGTAGATAGAACCCTTTTACAGGGTTCTTTGATCAGAACCCCAGTGGATTTTCTTCACTGAACCAAAATTGGTTCCATATAAAACCTTTGGCTTCCATGCAGGGTTCTATATGCAACCAATTTCAGTTCTATATAGAACCTTATTAAGGGTGCCATATATGAAGCAAGCACAGAAGCCTTTCTGGTTCTATCCAGAACCCTTTTTTCTAAGAGTGTACACTCATCTACATGGTTCTAAAAGTTATTGAAAAACACTTAATTAAAAAAATATATAAACTACAACTTAAAAACGACTTTTTTATATACCAAATGTATTCAGATATAGTTGTTTTTTGAGAGTCAGGCAGCTCTACAGATTTAGATTAGCGCTCCTCTGTTCCGTACAGCAGAGAGCAGCACTGATTTCACTCACTTTGAAGTAGGCGAACTGCAGGTATTTATAGGGTTGTCGTTTCTCGAACTCCTCCATGGTGTCCCGGCTGGGCATGGTCTGTCTGAAGGCGGACAGCCGCTGTTTGCACCGCTTCAGTCACTGCGTCCTCTTCGTAACGTTACCGAACACTCGCATCTCTGGGAAGTCGGTAAACTTCTCCCCGTTGTCCAGCCGCACGGAGCCTCAGTTGAGGTTGCAGAAGGCCTCGCTGTCCCCGAGCAGTCGGTACAACCGGAGAGACACCTCGACGTAGTCTACTGTCTCCTGCCATTTCTCTCCGGTGTTCTGATCCAGCGTAGTATTTATACGCGGAGTCTACCGGCTTTAGTTCATGTCGCGGAAAACTCGTGAAGCTGCATTTCTCGTATTGACAGAAGACTATTGTAACGGACAACTCGAATAGAAGAAGAGAGGAATAGCGGAGTGCTGGAGGTTGCCATCTTTACTTTATGTGTAAAGGTTGGATGGATGGCCTAAATCTACGTCTCTACTCTATTCTGCTCTGTGCCTTGCGTGGGACAGGGACCGCCTCTACCCCCACCACGTATCCGGACACAACTCTCCCTCCCCCGACTACTCCGGGCAGGGCTCCGTGCACCTCCCCTAATTAATGCAGTAACACTGGTTGGGGAAAACCAGACCACTGCACTAACCTGTAGCTTATTAACCTCTATGTAAATGAGTGTCACAAAGTCACAGATCAAGTGTTTTCCATTATGTGGCACCCCATACCAGATGCCAAATGGCCACACAATGGAATGTGATGGATTTCACGCAGAAACAATGAGACGTGGCCTAGTAAATGGTGAGTTTATAACTCAATGGGCAACATGAAACTGCTAGTTCATTTGTGTTCGGCTATATGTTTAGTATAGCTTATATGTTAGAAAAGTTGCATATTCTATCACCCACCAATTAGAATTGTCTCTGTAGCCTGCAGCTTTCCCTCTCCCCTGCCACGTCGAGACATTCCAGAGAGCTAAAGGGGGGGGGGCAGAAAAATCCCCTGAAAAATACTTACACACTGACCCCCCCACCACACCCCCACCCCGTCATAGCCCAGCTTGTAATATCCTTTCAAACTGCATTGTCCTAAATAGCCTACATAATTCACTGTTAACTCTTCTACAGTAGTACATTTGTGTCTGGTGGTCTTGCAGTGGTGATGCAGTCTATTTGGTCTCCAGCCGTGACTACTAGGCCCTCCGTTTTCCGTTTCCACGTCAACACATCTGCTGTGTGCTATTGCGCCTGCGCCAATTCCATTCAATCCCGAACGGACTGGGATCAAGTGAAGAAGACAGAACGGGAAGAAGAAGATCAGGGGAACCGAAACAACCTGCGAGAGTGAAAAAGAGAGCAATAGCAACCGTTAAAGTCACGGTTATCCACCTTAATTTTTGTCGGTAAAGTATAGTGCTATGAAAATGAACCAGTGCGTGCACGGAATGATCTATCTGGCGGTTCTGGTGGCGTTTGCCGCCTGTGACGCCCCTCCGGTACCGTTAGATGACATAGTGATTGAGAAAACGTTCATGCCGGAGCAGTGCGGGCGCGCGGTGAAAGTAGGGGACTATGTCCGTTACCACTATAACGGCATGTTCCTCGATGGAAAGAAGTTTGACTCCAGGTATCGTTTTTCAGTTTATTTTCCTCTACTTTCCTGCAGTTCCTGCATGCAGTGAGTAGCGTGCACGTCTATAAACCCATGTGCGTGTTTTATTACCTGGTCGCCCAAACAGCCACGCAGGCAGAGAGAGAGAGAGAGAGAGATTGTAATGTTTACTGTTCATTTTTGATTGTTTATTTCACTTTTGTTTATTATCAATATCACTTGCTTTGGTAATGTAAACAATGTTTCCCATGCCATTAAAGCCCTTTGAATTGAATTGGGAGAGAGAGAGAGAGACTGCTGCAGTCTCCAAGCCTGAACGGAGGAATAACTGGATATAACTTAGCACTCCAGAGAAAACAGTTCTCTCCTGCTACTAAATACACCGGGTGATAATACTGTATGTGGGCAAGGGTGTAGGCCATGCACACACAGGTATAGCCTCCAGGTGTATGAGTGTAGGTCATGCACACACAGGTATAGCCTCCAGGTGTGTGAGCGTAGGTCATGCAAGGCCAGCAAACTGATCAGGTTAAACATCTCATTAATAGGTCATGCATTCAGTCATTCATTCAGTCATTCATTCAGTCATTCATTCAGTCATTCAGTCATTCATTCATGTAAACCCTTGG
This sequence comes from Hucho hucho, assembly GCA_003317085.1. Taxonomy (NCBI): domain Eukaryota; kingdom Metazoa; phylum Chordata; class Actinopteri; order Salmoniformes; family Salmonidae; genus Hucho; species Hucho hucho. Next base: position 22,742 of record QNTS01012698.1, read on the forward strand.
GCTAAAGTACACCAGACCAGTAGGCTTAAGCATCAATGTGCGTGGCAAGAACTGAGATGTGGTTGGCCAGTGTAGTAGTCCAGGCCTGGTGACGCGGCATGTTATTCACAGTCTCACCAAAGCCAAGCAATGACGGCTGACTGGACAAAGAGCTACATATGACTGAATGACTGACTGACTGACTGACTAACTGACTGAGGGAGGGAAGGAAGGAAGGAAGGAAGGAAGGAAGGAAGGAAGGAAGGAAGGAAGGAAGGAAGGAAGGAAGGAAGGAAGGAGGGAGGGAGTAAGGGAGTAAATTTGTGTTTTCCTTGTTTCTTCTCTTTCTGTCTTTTTTGGTTGAGATGTTGGTTGAGATGTTGGTTGAGATGTTGGTGGGGATGTTGGTGGGGATGTTGGTTGAGATGTTGGTTGAGATGTTGGTGGGGATGTTGGTTGAGATGTTGATGGGGATGTTGGTTGAGATGTTGGTGGGGATGTTGGTTGAGATGTTGGCAGCTCCCATAACATGTGTGTGTGCGCGCGTTGCAGCTATGACCGCGGTAGCACCTACAATGTTTATGTGGGTAAGAAGCAGCTGATTGAAGGGATGGACAGAGCTCTGGTAGGGATGTGTGTAAACGAGAGACGCCTGGTCACCATCCCCCCACAACTGGCCTATGGGAAGGAAGGATACGGTAAGCTCATAACATAATGTATGACATTAGTTAGAACATAGTTTACAAAACTCATTGGAATTTATTAAACTTTATACATGAGGTTTTGGAGAAAATAGATCTCAGCTCCTCCCCTCTAATCAATCAACAACTGCTTGTACTCAGCTGATCATCTTTTATTTATGTATTTCATTTTTATTTAACCTTTATTTAACTAGGCAAGTCAGTTAAGAGCAAATTCTTATTTGCAATGACAGCCTAAAAACAGCAGGTTAACTGCCTTGTTCAGGGGCAGAACGACAGATGTTTACCTTGTCAGCTCAGGGATTCGATCCGCTCTAACCACTAGGCTACCTGCCGCACCTGTAATCTGTGTGTTTAGCTTCCAACATTGTGATATCATAGCTTTTAACATGGTTGCAGCATAGCTTACGGTAGGCCTATAACATGGTTATAACATAGCTTACGGTAGGCCTATAACATGGTTATAACATAGCTTACGGTAGGCCTATAACATGGTTATAACATAGCTTACGGTAGGCCTATAACATGGTTATAACATAGCTTACGGTAGGCCTATAACATGGTTATAACATAGCTTACGGTAGGCCTATAACATGGTTATAACATAGCTTACGGTAGGCCTATAACATGGATAAACATTGGTCTGTCTTGTCTGTGTGATGACGAACACAGGTAGAAGCTGGAGCTCTGTGCTCCGGATGCAGTAGGAGGTTGGGTCTATGGGTCGCACGAGGATGTGTTTGTGTGTAGGCCTGTGTACAGCATGTCTGTGTACAGTATTTATAAACACACAGAGGAAGGAGGACAGGAAGTGGGCGGTCTCGGCTCCATGTAGAATCGGCCCACTCTGACATCACAGACCAGGATGTGAGCGCTGCCTGGAGTCAAACGGTTTGTTACTTTGCACAGGGCAGGCTGAGCTGGCTGCTGTCACTGAAGATCAATCAGCTGGTTGACAGATTAGTGCTGCTAAAAGCTCAGACCAACCCTCTACAACTAACACAGAGAGGAAGAGTCTTGTTGTAGGCGGTACCCTCATTCACAGGGGAGACTGCACAGTGTCAGGAGTGTGTTTGTCCATATTTGTGTGTGTGTATTAGCAAGTTGTTGTGCGTATAAAGAAGTCATCAAGCGGATTGGTCTGTTTTGCATGAGGAGAGATTAGAACAGGAATGTGTGGCCTGACTTGACATGTAGAGACTGGTAAAGAGAGAGAAAGCGAGATAGAGAGAGACTGGGGAAGGGGGCGTGTATGGACAGGTAAATGTAGGTGTCTCCTCTACAGATGTGTGTGTTGAAGAGAGAGAGAGAGAGAGAGGCATAATAGCCTTAATATGGCATTTTAAATATCTCTATTTCTTTGAGTAATACTTACTGTTCATTTTTATTGTTAATTTCACTTTTTTTAAATGATCTATTTCACTTGCTTTGGCAATATGGTTCCCATGCCAATAAAGCCCTTTGAAATGAATTGAATTGAGAGGAAGAAAAGGAGGAGGAGAGGGAGGTGTGAGAGCCGGGGAGGGAGAGCCGGGGAGGGAGAGCCGTGGAGGGAGAGCCGTGGAGGGAGAGCCGGGGAGGGAGAGCCGGGGAGGAAGAGCCGGGGAGGGAGAGCCGTGGAGGGAGAGCCGGGGAGTTGGAGGAAGAAACAGTTTTTGCCAGCAGAGAAAA
>QNTS01012700.1:2399-14182 GCA_003317085.1 Hucho hucho
CAGATGACCCAAGACTGTTGTATACTAATCATGCTGTGTGTCTCATAGGGGCCAGATGACCCAAGACTGTTGTATACTAATCATGCTGTGTCTCTCATAGGGGCCAGATGACCCAAGACTGTTGTATACTAATCATGCTGTGTGTCATAGGGGTCAGATGACCCAAGACTGTTGTATACTAATCATGCTGTGTCTCATAGGGGTCAGTTGACCCAAGACTGTTGTATACTAATCATGCTGTGTGTCTCATAGGGGTCAGATGATCTCTGCCGAGGACTGTGAGTTCATTAAGAAGTTTGAAGTGGCTCATTCTGAGGAGAAACAGACCATCCTCACCAACGAAGGACATCAGGTACACCACACACACTATAAACCAGCAGCTGTTACTGCACAGCTGCATTTAATGTAGCTTCAGATGTGATTCTCCTTGACTAGGGTTGAGCGTTGTCCAGGTTTTCACACAGTCATACCTTTTATTGGCAAGTTATGGTTGGTTGTGAATGAGGTTTGCTACGACAAACAGTCCTGTAACGGGTAGTGGAGAATCACATCTGTAGCTGAATTTACTGGTATATGCATATCCTCCAAGATGGGTTATCAGATTAGCCGGTCTTCATTTAATGCATGACGTTTTCACAAGTATTTCTTGTGTGCTGTCTTCATGTAGTGAGTGTGTGTGTATGTGTGTGTGTCTTGTTTCAGTGTGGACATACAGTGAATTCGGAAAGTATTCAGACCCCTCAGTTTGTTACGTTATATCCTTATTCTAAAATTGATTAAATAGTTTTTCCTCAATCTACACACACTACCCCATAATGACATCGCAATACCCCATAATGACATCCCACTACCCCATAATGACATCCCAATACCCCATAATGACATCCCAATACCCCATAATGACATCCCAATACCCCATAATGACATCCCACTACCCCATAATGGCATCCCACTACCCCATAATGGCATCCCACTACCCCATAATGACATCCCACTACCCCATAAAGACATCCCCATACCCCAGAATGACAAAGCAGAAACAGGTTTTTAGAAATGTTTGCAAATGTATTAAAATAAAAAAACATACCTTATTTACATCAGTATTCAGACCCTTTGCTATGAGACTCAAAATTGTGCTCAGGTGCATCCTGTTTTCATTGATCATGTTTCTACAACTTGATTGGAGTCCACCTGTGGTGAATTCTAAATTGAGCAATCGAGGGAGAAGGACCTTGGTCAGGGAGGTGACCAAGAACCCAATGGTCCCTCTGACAGAGCTCCAGTGTTCCTCTGTGGAAATGGTAGAACCTTCCAGAAGGACAACCATCTCTGCAGCACTCCACCAATCAGGCCTTTATGGTAGAGTGGCCAGATGGAAGCCACTCCTCAGTAAAAGGGACATGACAGCCCACTTGGAGTTTGCCAAAAGGCACCTAAAGAAACAAGATGTTCTGGTCTGATGAAACCAAGCCTGAACTCTTTGGCCTGAATGCAACACAGAGTTACATATGGAATAAACAAGCGTACAGTCAATAACACAATAGAAAAAAAAATCAAATGGCTTAAGGAGGTAAGGCAATAAATAGGCCATAGTAGCAAAGTAATTACAATTTAGCAAATTAACACTGGAGTGATAGACAAGCAGATGATGAAGTGCAAGTAGAGATACTGGTGTGCAAAAGAGCAGAAAAGTAAATAAAACAATATGGGGATGGGATTTACTGCTCTCTCTAAAGCAGAGCTAGGCCCATAACACTGGGATTGGATGGGCTATTTACAGATGGGCTGTGTACAGCTGCAGCGATCGGTTAGCTGCTCAGATAACCGTTAGTGAGGGAGATATGTCTCCAGCTTCAGCGAATTAAAGAGATCTGGAAGGAAAGGCAGCCAAAGGACATGTTGTCTTTGGGGATGACCAGTGAGATATACCTGCTGGAGCGCGTGCTACGGGTGGGTGTTGTTATGTTGACCAGTGAGCTGAGATAAGGCAGGGCTTTACCTAGTAAAGACTTGTAGATGACCTGGAGCCAGTGGGTTTGGCGACGAATATGTTGCAAGGGCCAGCTGACGAGAGCGTACAGGTCGCAGTGGTGGGTGGTATATGGGGCTTTGGTGACAAAACGGATGGCACTGGGATAGACTACGTCCAGTTTGCTGAGTAGAGTGTTGGAGGCTATTTTGTAAATTACATCGTCGAGGATCGGTAGGATGGTATGTTTGGCAGCGTGAGTGAAGGAGGCTTTGTTGCGAAATAGGAAGCCGATTCTGGATTTAATTTTGAATTGGAGATGTTTTAAAATTAGTCTGGAAGGAGAGTTTACAGTCTAGCCAGACACCTAGGTATTTGTAGTTGTCTACATATTCTAAGTCAGAACCGTCCAGAGTAGTGATGCTGGACGGGCGGGCAGGTGCAGGCAGCGATCGGTTGAAGAGCATGCATTTAGTTTTACTTGCGTTTAAGAGCAGTTGGAGGCCACAGAAGGAGTGTTGAATGGCATTGAAACTCATTTGGAGGTTTGTTAACAGTGTCCAAAGAAGGGCCAGATGTATACAGAATGGTGTCGTCTGCGTAGAGGTGGATCAAGGAATCACCCGCAGCAAGTGCGACATCATTGATATATACAGAGAGTCCAGTTTGTCAAATCTTTTCTATCTGAGAAGTAGTTGGTGAACTAGGCGAGGCAATCATTTGAGAAACCAAGGCTGTTGAGTCTGCCGATAAGAATACGGTGATTGACAGAGTTGAAAGCCTTGGCCAGGTCGATGAAGATGGCCGCACGGTACTGTCTTTTATCGATGGCGGTTATGATATCGTTTAGTACCTTGAGCGTGTCTGAGGTGCACCCGTGACCAGCTCGGAAACCAAATTGCACAGCAGAGAAGGTACGGTGGGATTCGAAATGGTCAGTGATCTGTTTGTTAACTTGGCTTTTGAAGACTTCAGAAAGGCAGGCCAGGATGGATATAGGTCTGTAACAGTTTGGGTCTAGAGTGTCGCCCCCTTTGAAGAGGGGGATGACCGCGGCAGCTTTCGAGCTACATGTGCTTTAGGAATCTCGGACTATACGAAAGAGAGGTTGAACAGACTGGTAATAGGGGTTGCAACAATGGCGGCGGATAATTTTAGAAAGAGGGTCCAGATTGTCTAGCCCAGCTGATTTGCACGGGTCTAGGTTTTGCAGCTCTTTCAGAACATCTGCTATCTGAATATGAGTGAAGGAGAAGCTGGGGAGGCTTGGGCAAGAATTTGCAGGGCAAGTTGCTGTGGGAGGTGCGGAGCTGTTGGCCAGGGTTGGGGTATCGAGGAGGAAAGGAGAACCAGCCATAGAGATGCTTATTGAAATTCTCGATTATCGTGGATTTATCGGTGGTGTGTGTTTCCTAGCCTCAGTGCAGTGGGCAGCTGGGAGGAGGTGCTCTTATTCTCCATGGACTTTACAGTGTCCCAGAACCTTTTTGGAGTTAGAGCTACTGGATGCAAATTTCTGTTTGAAAAAGCTAGCCTTTGCTTTCCTAACTGACTGCGTATTGGTTCCTGACTTCCCTGAAAAGTTGCCACAGGATGTTTTTGGGCTGGTCGAGAACAGTCCGGTCTGGAGTGAACCAAGGGCTATATCTGTTCTTAGTTCTACATTTTTTGAAAGGGGCATGTTTATTTAAGATGGTGAGGAAATTTCTTTTAAAGAACAACCAGGCATCCTCTACTGACGGGATGAGGTTAATATCCTTCCAGGATACCCGGGCCAGGTCGATTAGAAAGGCCTGCTCGCTGAAGTGTTTTAGGGAGCGTTTGACAGTGATGACGGGTGGTCGTTCGACCGCGGACCCATAGCGGATGCAGGCAATGAGGCAGTGATTGCTGAGATCAAGGGTTGTACCTGGTGGGTTCCTTAATAATTTGTGTGAGATTGAGGGCATCTAGATTAGATTGTAGGACCTGCCGGGGTGTTAAGCATATCCCAGTTTAGGTCACCTAACAGAATGAACTCTGAAGATAGATGGGGGGAAATCAATTCACATGGTGTCCAGGGCACAGCTGGGAGCTGAGGGGGGTCTGTAACAGGCGGCAACAGTGAGAGACTTATTTCTGGAGAGATTAATAAATAAAACAAAATCCCTAATCTATGGATTTCACATGACTGAGCAGGGGCGCAGCCATGGGTGGGCCTGGAAGGGCATAGGCCCACCCGAACATAAGAATTTCCCCCCCACAAAAGGTCATTATTACAGACCGAAAACTCCTCAGTTTCATCAGCTGTCTGGGTGGCTGGTCTCAAACGATCCCGCAGGTGAAGAAGCCGGATGTGGAGGTCCTGTGCTGGTGTGGTTACACGTGGTCTGCGGTTGTAAGGCTGGTTGTGCGTACTGCCATATTCTCTACGACGTTGGAGGCGGCTTATGGTAGAGAAATTAACATTAAATTATCTGGCAACAGTTCTGGTGGATATTCCTGCAGTCAGCATGCCAATTGCATTCTCCCTCAACTTGAGACATCTGTGGCGTTGTGTGACTAAACTGCACATTTTAGAGTGGCCTTTTATTGTCCCCAGCACAAGGTGCACCTGTGTAATGATCATGCTGTTTAATCAGCTTCTTGATATGCCACACCTGTCAGGTGGATGGATTATCAAATTAGAAATGCTCACTTACAGGGATGGAAACAAATTTGTGTCAAATTTGCTAGAAATAAGCCTTTTGTACGTATGGAACATTTCTGAGATCTTTTATTTTGGCTTGTGAAACGTGGGACCAACGCTTTACACATTATTTTTGTTCAGTGTGTTTTTTTGTTTTTTTCAAGCACATGTTTTTTGGGCGGGGGCCGATACCATCGTATATCACTGTTTTAATCGCTTCATAATCAACATAGGATGACTGTTGACATCGCCCAACCCTAGTATGTGTCTGTATAGTGTTAGTAACATGTATATATTGTGTGTGTGTATTTCCAGTGTGCCAAGACGTTCCTGAACCTGATGGCTCACATCTCTAAGGAGCAGACTGTCCAGTACATCCTCACCCTAATAGATGATACCCTGCAGGTAACACACGTGTTCTCACTTACCGGAGTCTCTCACACTTACCGGAGTCTCTCACACTTACCGGAGTCTCTCACACTTACCGGAGTCTCTCACACTTACCGGAGTCTCTCACACTTACCTAGAGATACAAAGATACCTTAGCAACCTTTTGTGAATCATCCGTTTATGCTGTACTTCCTCCCTGAATCACACTGAGGTGACTGGTTTTGACTTTTGTCTGGGGATGTGAATGTAGGAGAACAGGTCCAAAAAGTTTTAAATATAGAGACCCGTTCCAATTGGACAACTAGACCCATTCTGTATAGACCTGGTTGGGTCCAGACCCTATCTGGGAATCAGCAGAAAAGTCATTTTAAGCTACTTTGTCAGCTCCGGTTAATAAAGTGTGAGAGGGAGAGCGCCGCTCTCCGGGAGACTCTGAGCAAGTGACATGGGGAGCAGGGAGGAGAGAGACAGTAACCAACCAAGCAAACTCACACTGCAGTAGACTAATAGCTGAATCCACTAATTTTAAGGAGTGTCCACATACTTTTGAACATGTAGTGTAGCTGCCATAGGTTATTTATCATCAAGTATGATTACAAAGTTTTCAAACCAGGAGAAGCTAGTTAAGTTAGCTAGCTAGGCTAACTGAGGCTGCAGTGTGTTTTCTAATCACAGTTAACACCTCCATTCAGAATATAAAGTAGCAGCCTACCTGTTGGCTCTTGGTTGTAGCCCATCCTTCTCCTTCAACTTTTAATTCCATCTTCCGTTGATTAGATATCTCCTAACTTTTACCACACGGAGCTCTAACTGTAGCCTACTGCAGCTTTGACTCATGATTGGCTAACACCAAGCTACATGTGCCACGCTCCACTCTNGACCTGTGACAGTCGTATCAGATCCAACCCCCGACCTGTGACAGTCGTATCAGATCCAACCCCAGACCTGTGACTGCTCTCCTAGCTGGGCCGTTGGGGAACTAGAGCTCTCCTAGCTGGGCCGTTGGGGAACTAGAGCTCTCCTAGCTGGGCCGTTGGGGAACTAGAGCTCTCCTAGCTGGGCCGTTGGGGAACTGTTCTGTTGTGTTCCTTTAGAACCACCGGAGGTTAAAACAGGGTTATGTTATATTTCTGTAGGAGAATCACCAGAGGGTGAACATCTTCTTCGACTACTCCAAAAAGACCAAGAACACCGCCTGGTCCTACTTTCTGCCCATGCTCAACCGCCAGGACCTGTTCACCGTCCACATGGTTAGTATGACTACGCCACACACTAACCTACAGTTAGCACTGAGGGAGAGCTGGAGGAGAGGGAGGAAGGGAGAGATGGCGGAGAGAAGCAGAAGAGGACAGAATGACCAGCAGTTTATTTTCATGTTGGTTGGATTTCCATCTTGTGGCCTTTTGTTATAAAATATTAGAAATGGAAGGATTGTTTTGGTCTCTCTCTGGGAGAGTAGAGATGCACTTAATATATAGTGGAATGTCTGCTGCATTAACAATTTGAATAATAAGCCATACCATCAGCATTGAATAGTGAGTGACTTTAATATTGAGCTGGCTCAGGCTGGGCTTTAGGGTCTGACTTGTAGTCTCTCTTCTCTCCCAGGCGGCCAGGATCATCGCTAAGCTAGCAGCCTGGGGTCGTGACCTGATGGAGGGAAGTGACCTCAACTACTACTTCAACTGGATCAAGACCCAGCTCAGCTCCCAGGTATATAACCCTTCAACCCTCTGAACTAAAACCAGTGCCTTCGAAGTATTCAGACCACAGGAGGTTGGTGGCACCGTAATTGGGGAGGACGGGCTCGTGGGTAATGGCTGGAGCAGAATTTGTGGGATCGTATCAAATACATCAAACATGGTTTCCAGCTAGTATGAGCCGTCCTCCCCTCAGCAGCCTCCTCTGGCACCACCTGTGGAGAACCCTGGGAGATCACACCGTTCCTTCCTGCTGTATACAGTGCATTTGGAAAGTATTCAGACCCTTTGACTGGTTCCACATTTAGGTTACGTACTTATTCTAAGATTGTGGGTGGAGCAGTTGCCGTACCAGGCGGTGATGCAGCCCGACAGGATGCTCTCAAGGTGCATCTGTAAAACTTTGTGAGGGTCTCAGGTGACAAGCCGGATTTCTTCAGCCTCCTGAGGTTAAAGAGACGCTGTTGCTCCTTCTTCACCACGCTGTCTATGTGGGTGGACCAGTTCAGATTGTCAGTGATGTGTACGCCGAGGAACTTTAAAACTTTCCACCTTCTCCACTGCGGCCCCATCGATGTGGATAGGGGGACGTGTGCACGGAGTCCGTGAGAGTCCGTGCCCCTATCCACATCGACGGGGCCGATCTGAACTGGTCCACCCACACAGACAGCGTGGTGAAGAAGGCGCAAAAGCGTCTCTTCAACCTCAGCGGAGTCGCGCGCGCACGCACACACACACACACACGGAGACACACGGAGACACACGGAGACACACGGAGACACACGGAGACACACGGAGACACACACACACACACACGGAGACACACACACACACACACGGAGACACACACACACACGGAGACACACACACACACGGAGACACACACACACACGGAGACACACACACACACGGAGACACACACACACACGGAGACACGGAGTCTCACACAGGCGCACACACACACACACACACACACGGAGTCTCACACAGGCGCACACACACACGGAGTCTCACACAGGCACACACACACACACGGAGTCTCACACACGCAGTAGTTCCTCCAGAGCCCAGTCATCTAAGCCACATGGCTCCTTGTCTGTGTTTTGTCTTCCATTAGAAGCTTCATGGTACAGGTCCAGATTCCTCAGGACAAGGCACTATATCCCCCAGTGAAGTGAGTATGACGGAGTGATGAAGACGATGATGATTCATCCTAACGCTGCTAACTCTCTATTGGGCTCTTTGCTGTCTCTGTCTCTCTCTGCTGCTTCTGTTCTGTTATAATAATGTTACAATGGAAGTGCAGAGACCTCAGCCAGGCAGGAAACTAGGCGTATGTCGCGCGTCACTAATTCACAGGAGAGACATTTGAACGTAAACTATTATTTTTTGTATGCCTTTTTTTGGGCAGAAATGCCTTCTGGAACATGTGAACTTTCATGTGCCTTAATAATAAACTTGTATTATATCCTTAAATACAAATAAAAGGGTTAAATTACGAGCCTAGTTGATATTATACGTTTCAATTTTTTTGGTCGATTACGTTTATGATCTGTGTAGTAATATTATTTGTCTCTTAGAGCCATTTGCATTGCCAGCCTAATTTTAACAGCTAGCTGACATTGAACCTAGCTAGCTAGTTGGTTAGATTTAGCTACCTGTATATTCATGCAGGGTAGTAACGTCATGAGTTGGGGATTATGGCTAAACAAAAGACTCCACTATGCAAGTAACCATTTCACTGTACAGTTTGCACCTTCGGTATCCTGTGCATGTGACAAACAAACTTAGATTTTATTTGATATAGTGTTTTTACCAGAGACTGAAATGAGAAGAACAACATGACCAGAGTCAAATCAGGATATATAGACCAACGAGACGGTGTCCAAGTCCTAAAACTCTCCGGTAGAATGCCCTGCTTTTATTTCATCACACTCACAACCGTAAGATATTTTCTGTAATTAGCTCGCCGTTAACTTGTAAACAATGATCTTATTGAGTTTATTTTCCTGTAATAATGAAATTAGCTAAGACATTGTCAGCTATATGATGTGGTCATTATTTGAACTGGCTAGCCAGCTAACGTAAGGTTCGCTAGCTAGCTAACAAGCTAGAAACAAACCAAGACGTTGGTTAGAACGTAGGTGTTAGTTGCCTGGTTTACTAGATTGACATTAATTATTAAATGAATGTTTCAACTGATGGGTTTATTGGTGTTAAAATACACCAGTTATGCTATTTTGGACCACCTAGCTGCTGATGTCATGCAGCATGTCGCTTTTGTGTTTAAACTTTTTCATAATGACAACGAGAAGTTTGATGTTGGACGACAATAGAATGTTCATGATGTCACTGCGACAACAATATACAGACCGGTCGATAGATGTAGTATAAACCAGCCTTTAGTCTTTGGTTGTTTAGTACACTACCGTACTCACTGTTTAGCACATGGCCTCACTTGAATCCTTAACCTCTACGGGATCTTTGTCCCCCCCACAGGACGGTAAAGCTAACTTGCGCTAATGTGATTGGCATGACGTGTTAAATAACAAGAACATTTCCCAGGACATAGACATATCTGATATGAGCAGAGAGCTTAAATTCTTGTTAATCTAACTGCACTGTCCAATTTACACTATCTATTACAGTGAAAGAATACCATGCTGTTGTTTGAGAAGAATGCACAGTGATGAACTTGAAAATGGATTAATAAACCAATTAGGCACATTTGGGCAGACTTGAAACAACATTTTGAACTGAAATGCAATGGTTCACTGGATCATTCTAAAACTTTGCACATACACTGCTGCCATCTAGTGGCCAAAATCTAAATAGTGCCCAAACTGGAATAATACATTATGGCCTTTCTCTTGCATTTCAAAGATGATAAAAAAAAGCTTTTTTTGCTTTGTATTATCTTCTACCAGATCTAATGTTATATTATCTTGCATTGATTTCACATTTCCACAAACTTCAAAGTGTTTCCTTTCAAAATGGTATCAAGAATATGCACAGGTGTCGACCTTACAGTGAAATGCTGAATACAACAGGTGTCGACCTTACAGTGAAATGCTGAATACAACAGGTGTAGACCTTACAGTGAAATGCTGAATACAGCAGGTGTCGACCTTACAGTGAAATGCTGAATACAACCAGTGACGACCTTACAGTGAAATGCTTACTTACGAGCCCCTAACCAACAGATGTAGAACTTGCAGTGAAATGCCTACTTACGAGCCCCTAACCAACAATGCAGTTTAAAAAAATACGAATAAGAAATAAAATAAGTAATTAAAGAGCAGCAGTAAAATAAAAATAGCGAGACTATATACAGGGAGGTACGGGTACAGAGTCAATGGGCACCGGTTAGTTGAGGTAATATGTACATGTAGGTAGAGTTATTAAAGTGACTATGCATAGATGACAACAGGGAGTGGCAGTGGTGTGGAGGGGGCAATGCAAATAGTCTGGGTGGACATTTGACTAGATGTTCAGGAGTCTTATGGCTTGGGGTAGAAGCTGTTTAGAAGCCTCTTGGACCTAGGATTGGTGCTCCGGTACCGCTTGCTGTGTGGTAGATAGAGGTCCTGGATGGCAAGAAGCTTGGCCCCGGTGATGTACTGGGCCGTATGCACCTCCCTCTGTAGCCATATCTTAGACTGGCCAATAAAATAAATTACTAAGATGGGAAAAAGAATACAGACACTGGACAGAGGAACTCTGCCAAGAAGGCCAGCATCCGGAGTCGCCTCTTCACTGTTGACGTTGAGGCTGGTGTTTTGCGGGTACTGTTTAATGAAGCTGCCAGTTGAGGACTTGAGGCGTCTGTTTCTCAAACTAGACAGTCTAACGTACTTGTCCTCTTGCTCAGTTGTGCACCGGGGCCTCCCACTTTTTCTATTCTGGTTAGAGCCAGTTTGCGCTGTTCTGTGAAGGGAGTAGTACATAGCGTTGCACGAGATCTTCAGTTTCTTGGCAATTTCTCGCATAGAATAACCTTAATTTCTCAGAACAAGAATAGACTGACGAGATTCAGAAGAAAGTGCTTTGTTTCTAGCCATTTGGAGCCTGTAATCGAACCCACAAATGCTGATGCTCCAGATACTCAACTAGTCTAAAGAAGGCCAGTTTTATTGCTTCTTTAATCAGAACAGTTTTCAGCTGTGCTAACATCATTGCAAAAGGGTTTTCTAATGATCAATTAGCCTTTTAAAATGATGAACTTGGATTAGCTAACACAACGTGCCATTGGAACACAGGAGTGATGGTTGCTGATAATGGGCCTCTGTACGCCTATGTAGATATTCCATATAAAAGCAGCCGTTTCCAGCTACAATAGTCATTTACAACATTAACAATGTCTACACTGTATTTCTGATAAATTTGATGTGACTTTAATGGACAAATAAGGTGCTTTTCTTTACAAAACAAGGACACATTGTGTTAGCTAATCCAAGTTTTATGGCCGTCGGGCTTGTCGGACTCGTTAAAGGAAAACATGGATTCTTCCTGTCCGTGGTGAGTAATCGCAGTTCTGATGTGCAGAAGTTCACGGCCAATTTTAGCTAATTAGAAACTATTTACTACATTTTGCAACTACTTAGCATGTTAGCTAACCCTTCCCCTATCCTTAACCCTTTACCCGAACTCTGATATTGCTTGTCCTAATTCCATTCTTTTACTTTTAGATTTGTGTGTATTGTTTGATATTACTGCATTGTTGGAGCTAGGAAAACAAGCTTTCTGCTTCACCCAAAATAACATCTGAAAAATGTGTATGTGCCAATACATTTTGATTTAACCTTAACCCCTAGCCTAGCTAACGTTAGCCACTGGCAAATGTACGTGATTTATTCTCAGTCTCTGAGATCATCTTAATAACGCAACCAATCACTATCTTAGACCTACTTCTGCTGCTGCTGTTACTACTACTACTACTACTGCTGCTGCTGTTACTACTACTACTACTACTATTACTACTTCTGCTGCTGCTTCTACTGCTACTACTACTACTACTGCTACTACTACTACTGCTACTGCTGCTGCTACTACTACT
>QNTS01012703.1:0-12653 GCA_003317085.1 Hucho hucho
TGTGTGTGTGTGTGTGTGTGTGTGTGTGTGTGTGTGTGTGTGTGTGTGTGTGTGTGTGTGTGTGTGTGTGTGTGTGTGTGTGTGTGTGTGTGATTGGTAGGAAGTGTCATCTTTGGTTACTGTCTGTAGATCCACTTTAGAGCAGAGGCATACTTAGCTGTCTACAACCTGTTGCTGTGTGGTTAAAATGACTCAAACCAAATGGAAACTGTGTAGAAATGATAATGGACCTATATTGATACAGTTTCTTGACTGTCCAGCTCATTAATAATCACTATAGTCAGGGAGCATCGGAAATTACCCAAAAACGATGGATAGAGGACTATTTTTTGCTAATTTTAAATTAGTTCCCCTAGAGGCACCAATTCCTCCAATTTTAACGTGTATTGTAGGTCATTCCACACGTATGAATCACTAATCACATGAAATAAATAACATGCTTCAGAAATGACTTTGTTAATGCAACGAAATAACTAGGCTTTACAACAGTGGTGAAACTGGGAGACATTTGGGGATTAAGTGGGTTTAAAATCCTCCTACAAATGACACAACATTTTGGCACTTAGGAAAGTATTTATTCATATTAAAAATTATATTTTTTGAATTATCCATGTGGTCTATAGTAAAGAGCATTTCATTTAAAATAAAATAAAAATTCAGTATTGGTGCACAAGGTCCTCTTTTTGTAGAACGACCCAGAAGGTTGATACTAAACTCGATTGAACATTACTTTGTTGAATGAAACACAAACATTTAGTTGAGATTGTGACCTAGTAGTACAAGAACCCAACGATGATGTTTTTATGAGAGATACTATTATTTTGTAAGTCAATGTTCTGTAGTTCTAATATGGATCAGTTGTTTGGAATTGTAATGGTAATTGATTATCCACCTAGCAACTAGTTTGCTCTATTCTGATTCGTCAGATGTTGAATTAATTGTTGGGGAGAACATGAAGTAGTTGAGTTGATGTATGGCTGTGAATGTGGTCAGTTGATTATTAAATCTGTAACAGACTAATCATTCTCCATCCAGTGTGTGTATCCACTGAGAATCATCCACCACCATCTAAAGAACCCTCAAATTATACAACTAACAAGAACCCACCACTGACATAGCATTTGTCACCACTTTAGACAACAACACCACTGTGTTCTATATTACAGCAAGACTGGAACAGGTTGGATTAGTCATGTCTAATTACCATACATTAAGAGCACATGGGTAACTGAGAAAACAGGTATTTCCTGGTTAGTGGGGTACACAGGACCAGACAGAGGGGCAAAGAACATATTGATGATTGACTGAGACCCATTTAACTCAATAAAGATGGGTGGAAAATGTTGCATTTACTAGTGTAAATAAAGATACTGCGAGTGGCAATGGACATCAACAGCTCCGGGTATGTGTACCAAAGTTGCCAGAGAGCTTGATCAGCTGACAAACACCGGCGTTCTGATGGACGAGGTGGAGTTTAAGTCCAGTGGGAAAGGTAAAGTGTAGTTTAATCATTTTGATTAATTGAGGTTTTACAATCAGCCTCCTCGTGTGACAGCTATCAGTGAGACACAGTTGTAATGAATTACAATCAACAGATAATCCCATTGATTCTGCATCAAGTCTTTTGTCCTCAGACATATTGGTGAGCGTTATAGATGTTTGGTGAGCTTAAGAGAAGAAGACATTTTGTGGTTAACCACAGCAGTGTGTGAGTAAAGCGCACAATTCCATTGTTAAGGTACATAGCTATCACATGCAGCTAATAATGTCTATTCCCCCATTCAGACTGTGTCAGCGTGGAATCAGAGATATGAAAACAGAGGCATGTGTGGACAGGGAACACTGGGTTCTGTGGTCAGGAACTCTCACCTCCTCACTTAGGTCCTCTGTCTCCTAGCAACAGCACAGAAATTCCTGTCCTGTGGATAGATGGCTTTTGGCCCCTCCTGATGGTGTCATCCATTATTAGTTGTGTTGTCAGATCCTCTGTTAAGGACACCTACGTGTGTGTGTGTGTGTGTGTGTGTGTGTGTGTGTGTGTGTGTGTGTGTGTGTGTGTGTGTGTGTGTGTGTGTGTGTGTGTGTGTGTGTGTGTGTGTGTGTGTGTGTGTGTGTGTGTGTGTGTGTGTGTGTGTGTGTGTGTGTGTGTGTGTGTGTGTGTGTGTGTGTGTGTGTGTGTGTGTGTGTGTGTGAGTGTGTGTGTGTGTGTGAGTGAGTGAGAAGATAAAACCGGATCTGACCAGTCTAACTTAGGAGGGTTTGAGTATATATAAAAATATGGTGCAGGTATGAATCCCAAACATTAAGTTAAACATTAAGACACAAAAGACAAAAAATGAAAACATTTCAAAATAATGATCAATAGCAATAGTAGTAACCAAACGGCTACAAAAGGCAAAGTGTCTATAAAGCCGACAAGCCTACCAGAGGAGGCTCCTCAGACGAGGAAGGGGAGGACCATCCTCCTCAGTGAATTTCATAAAAATCTAAATACTGAAACATTAAAGAAGTTATCCTTTTTAGATAAAACTATACAAAAAATATTAACATGTCTGTTTTGCGATAAAGGTCTACAGTAGCCTCAGCAGCACTCTGTAGGCTAGCACCATGGTGTAGTCAGAGTACAGCTAGCTTCTGTCCTCCTCTTGGTACAGTGGGGAAAAAAAGTATTTAGTCAGCCACCAATTGTGCAAGTTCTCTCACTTAAAAAGATGAGAGAGGCCTGTAATTTTCATCATAGGTACACTTCAACTATGACAGACAAAATGAAGAAAAAAAATCCAGAAAATCACATTGTAGGATTTTTAATGAATTTATTTGCAAATTATGGTGGAAAATAAGTATTTGGTCACATACAAACAAGCAAGATTTCTGGCTCTCACAGACCTGTAACTTCTTCTTTAAGAGGCTCCTCTGTCCTCCACTCGTTACCTGTTTTAATGGCACCTGTTTGAACTTGTTATCAGTATAAAAGACACCTGTCCACAACCTCAAACAGTCACACTCCAAACTCCACTATGGCCAAGACCAAAGAGCTGTCAAAGGACACCAGAAACAAAATTGTAGACCTGNGGGTGAGATCTTGCGTGGAGCCCCAGATCGAGGAAGATTATCAGTGGTCTTGTATGTCTTCCATTTCCTAATAATTGCTCCCACAGTTGATTTCTTCAAACCAAACTGCTTACCTATTGCAGATTCAGTCTTCCCAACCTGGTGCAGGTCTACAATTTTGTTTCTGGTGTCCTTTGACAGCTCTTTGGTCTTGGCCATAGTGGAGTTTGGAGTGTGACTGTTTGAGGTTGTGGACAGGTGTCTTTTATACTGATAACAAGTTCAAACAGGTGCCATTAAAACAGGTAACGAGTGGAGGACAGAGGAGCCTCTTAAAGAAGAAGTTACAGGTCTGTGAGAGCCAGAAATCTTGCTTGTTTGTATGTGACCAAATACTTATTTTCCACCATAATTTGCAAATAAATTCATTAAAAATCCTACAATGTGATTTTCTGGATTTTTTTTCTTCATTTTGTCTGTCATAGTTGAAGTGTACCTATGATGAAAATTACAGGCCTCTCTCATCTTTTTAAGTGAGAGAACTTGCACAATTGGTGGCTGACTAAATACTTTTTTTCCCCACTGTACATTGACTTCAATACAAAACCTAGGAGGCTCATGGTTCTCACCCCCTTCCATAGACTTACACATTAATGTTGACAACTTCCGGAGGACGTCCTCCAACCTATCAGAGCTCTTGCAGCATGAACTGACATGTTGTACACCCAATCAAAGGATCAGAGAATTGATCTGTGTGTGTGGGGCGGCAGGTAGCCTAGTGGTTAGAGCGTTGGGCCAGTAACTGAAAGGTTGGTGGATCGAATCCCCGAATTGACAAGGTAAAAATCTGTCATTCTACCCCTGAACAAGGCAATTAACCCACTGTTCCTAGGCTGTCATTGTAAATAAGAATTTGTTCTTAACTGATGTGCCTAGTTAAATGGAAAAAAAACTAGTACTGAAAGCATATGCCACAGCTAGCTAGCACTACAGAGCATAAAATGTGGTGAGTAGTTGACTCAATGAGAGAAAGACAATAGTTGAACAAATTAATTTCTTCAGAAGTCACGGAGAAGCGAGGGAGTTATTTTTTTCACTGTAACTTAATACTTATGCAGCTAGCTAGTTTAGCCTACTGAAACACACAGCTCAAACAGAGGGAGCTAGCTGGCTATGACTATACAACACAACACTGGAACACTTCCAAGTCAAGGTAAGCTTTTGGTTTTACTCATTTATTGCCACCGGTGCCTGCCGGTGTAACTGCTAAACTGCTTACTGTACTGACTGTACACTGTACTGCATGATTGTAGTGGGTTTACTAACACGTTAGTTGTATTAGCTATGTTGACTATGATGTTTACTTTAGCTAATATAGTGACAACTATGTAGGCTGTGTGTAGCGGTTATGATATGATTTGGCTTTGAAAGGTTTTTTCGCCTGTTCACATACAGCTGATGTGTTGTGCACTGAAGTCCACAAGCGAAGGGAAAAGGTGAGTGGAGTATAGCACATATACCCAAGAAGGAATACAGCGTGGCTGCTATGAAAGTGAACTGTGTTTACGTGTAATCAGGGGTGTATTCATTCCACCGATTCTGTTGAAAAATGTTTCTTAAAGGGAAGCAAACGGAACAAAATGGGGATAAACATTCCAGAATTTGTCCAATAGGAACTCTCATTTCCTCGAGGAAGAAGTCAAGGTTTTAAGAACAGGATTCATAGTGTAATGGTTAGACTTCACGCCTGTGGTTCAGAACATTGCCATGTTTTCCTCCTGGAGGATATATTTTGACCATTCTTTTGTTAAACCTCTTAGATGTAACGTCCCCTGTTTAGCGGACCTGCGTGGTTCTGGTACCTGTTCCGACCGATATTTTCGCTTATAAATCGATCTGTGGACACCATGAGCTCCTTCTCCTGTCTTCTTGGCATTTTAATCCACATGTGAGCTGATCAACATTGCCAAACTAACAACTCTGCCATGTGTTGGATATTTTTCAACTCTGCCATGCACGCCTGTGTGAAGTTAGCCACAATAAGGATTAGCCGCAATAGTGGACTTTGCGGTTCGCCTTCAAAACAAAAGTCCCCTATTGAAAGTGATTCAAACTGATACAAATAGTGGAATCATGCCATATTTGGAGTAGATAATGCTAAACAAGGTCAGGATGTTGAACAGCCCTTAGCCGTGGTATATTGGGTATATACCACACCTCCTCAGGCTTAATTCTAATGTTGCATAATCACCTTCTGGTGTAAAAAATATGGAAATTTAAAACAAAAAGACTACGTTTTAAGTGAGAATAGGCATTGGTCTGAAGCTGAAAAAGAAAGGAAATTCACATGGGCACCACAATGCCTATTCCATCTATGCTCTACCAAGGTTGTCCAGCACACAGTTTTGACCTACTACAGTAGCTATGTTGGTATTGTACTTCAAACTATGTGTAGGCAGGTTGCTTAGGATTCCAACCTTCTCAAACAGCCTAATTCATACTATTTAAGCTAACAGTTGCAGAAAACCCGAAATGCATGGAGGCTCTATCTGTCTGAGCTACTGTGTCCAACACACCACCACCTGTTGTTATGCTGGGCACCTACTGACCAAAAAAAGATGTTATTATGAATCTTATTATTTTATTATTGAATCTTATTTTATTATTACATGTTTTGCTAAAATAAAGGTTTAAGGAAATACATGCATGCACCACGTTGCTACAAGACAAAACACCTAAATTATTCCTGATTGTCTTGTAAGTATATTTATTTTATTTTATCTTTATTTAACCAGGTAGGCTAGGTGAGAACAGGTTCTCATTTACAACTGCGACCTGGCCAAGATAAAGCACAGCAGTTTGATACACACAACAACAAAGAGTTGCACATGGAATACACCGACATACAGCCAATAATACAGTAGAAAAATGATTTTTTTTTAAAATAAAATAAGTCTATATACAGTGAGTGCAAATGAAGTAAGATAAGGGAGGTAGGGCAACAAATAGGCCATGGTGGCGAGGTAATTACAATAAATTCTAAAAGTATAAAAGCAAAGCTTGCATTCATTGAATAAAAAAAACATGAAAAGGTAGCGTAATGGGATAATGTCTTACTGTGGTGTATGAAGAATCCAATACTTTACATTGTTTTGCAGTACAAATCACATTATTGTGGGAGCACCTCCTCTAAGAGTGTGAATTAGGCTGTTTGAGAAGCTATGAATACCAAGCAACCTGCCTACACGTAGTTTGAAGTACAATACCAACATAGCTACTGTAGTAGGTCAAAGCTGTATGCTGGAAAACCTTGGTATAGCAGTGGTTGCCAACCAGGGATACTAGGACCCCTGGGGGTACTTGGTCTATCCACAGAGGGTACTTGAGAAAACCCATGAGACCATAGGCTTACTGGTAAAATTCACATGAGGGGGTACTTCAGGAGTACTTCTGGCAGAACAAAATTCAGTTGGTGGTAGAGTAACCGAAAAAGTTTGGGAACCACTGTGGTAGAGCATGGGTAGAAAACTCATTGTGTGTTTGCTTTCTTTTTCATGCTTCAGACCATTGCTTATTCTCTTGTTTTTAACTGAAGGAAAACCAGACCTATGCACACTTTACATAGGTAGGCTACATGAATAGATCATTGTTTACACATAACAGGAAAGAAAATATAAAGAAGTCAACACAATAAACATCACAATTCTTAGTTACAGACTAAGCAAAAAAAATCATATAGTAATTCCTTTCGAAAGGGAACTAATGACTGCAATGACAACTTACGAGATGTACAGGGATGTGGGCCACGCACGCACACACTAGAAACACTATTAAAATAAGTATTAAAATGAATGAAATTCGTAAAATAAACCATTCTTTTATTAACTGAAATGAAACAGTCCTTGAGTCTGTGTTGCTGCTAATAGCACAAACGAATGGTGCACTCGCAGGTTTAATTCAACGGCTGTAATGGAGTTCATAAAAAATGGAAATGTTTGTACTTGGCGCTCATGGGGAATAGAGAATGGTAGTTCAATGTGATGAGAGAGCAGTGGAGAGCTCACATGGTCAAAGTGTCTGCGGTGAGAGATAGGCCCGTACAGTAATGTTTTTACCCGTGGCGCTGAACTGCTTCTTTATAATGACCTCTGGTTGTTTGATCCAATAAGATGCCTGCTGTCTCTGTGAATACTAGTGTACCTGGCCTGGGGTTCTCCTTTGTTTGCCATACATCTCCTCACTGTCTCAAGTTAAATCCTTCCATGAAGAAACATGAGGTTATTATAGTGCCCCGGGCTACATGCCTTTTAGCTGTTCTAAAAGAGGGAGGGAGGGAGAGAGAGAGATTTTTAAGGGAGTATTTCTCCCTCTGCATTACAATCGAAAGAGATGTGTGTGGATGTATGTGTGTTTGTGTGTGCGTGTGTGTGTGCGTGCGTGCTGCAGGTCATCCATTTCATGTGATTTCTCTGGGTATTTGGGAAATATGTTTCATGATCAATCACCCAATTTACAGTATACACTGTAAGAAAAAGGTGCTATCTAGAACCTAAAATGGTTCAATAGGAGAACCCTTTGAAGAACCATTACTGGTTCCAAATAGAACCCTTTCCACAGAGGGTTCTACATGGGAACCAATAGGGTTCTCCTATGAGGACAGCTGAAGAACCCTTTTGGAACCATTTTCGTCTAAGAGTGTAGGGTGCAGGGGTCAGCCCAACGCACAATCGGGGGCACATCTACAGCACCCGGTGTCACAGGAAGGCCAAGAAGATTCTCAGGGACCTCTGGAGCCAACTGAGCCACGGCCTGTTCACCCCACTACCATCTAGAAGGAGGAGACAGTACAGGTGCTTCAAAGCTGGTACAGAGAGACTGATAAACAGCTTCTATCCCCAGGCCATCAGACTGTTAAACAGCCACCACTAGACAGCTTCCGCCCAGTACCTTGCCCTCTGCCCAGTACTCTACTCTGGCCCTCAGTCACTGTCACTAGCCGGCTAGTACTCTACCCTGCACTTTAGGGACTGCTGCCCTATGTACATAGTCATTGAACACTGGTGGCTTTAATAATGTTGACATAC
The DNA here is from genome assembly GCA_003317085.1 of Hucho hucho. Taxonomy (NCBI): domain Eukaryota; kingdom Metazoa; phylum Chordata; class Actinopteri; order Salmoniformes; family Salmonidae; genus Hucho; species Hucho hucho. Next base: position 8,136 of record QNTS01012703.1, read on the forward strand.
TATTTATATATCTACTGTTGTACATATATTTTGGATTATTGTCTGCTTGTTGACATTTACTGCATTGATTGATAGGATCTAGGAACATAAGCATTTCACTGCATCCGCCATGACACCTGCTGAACTGTGTATGCAACCAATAACATTTGATTGATTTCATGTGTCATACTCCCCAGAAAAACAAGCACTTAGGATTCCAAAGTAGTCAATTGAATTATAGTATGGCACTCAAACCATGGACCATGGGTTCATGCATGCTTTTCATTAGGTTCACATGAGAGTCTGGAGACACACAGCAGCACGCCAGGGCAACAACTGCCAACAGAAACCTGCCTGAGACAGTTACAAAGCCAATCTGTTAAACCAGTCCTGTGACAGTAGTAACACACACAACAGCTGAAGGAACAACTGGCTCTGACACACAGGTGGGGTGGGCAAGACTCAGGAGATGGGAGCTGGGAGGAAGGAATGAAGAACAATACGTACATTATACTTCTCTCTTTCTCTCTTTTGCTCTCTCTCTCTTTCGCTCTCTCTCTTTTACTCTCTCTCTCTCTCTCTCTCTCTCTCTCTCTCTCTCTCTCTCTCTCTCTCTTTCTCTCTCTCTCTCACTATCTTTCTCTCTCTCTCTCTCTCTCTCTATTCTGAGAGCATGGCCTTCTGTAGCCAGAGGTGTTTAATTAAAAAGCAAGGAGAAGTCATATGTTACATTTCACTAAAACGTGGAAAATAAAGGAATCTCACTGAATGGCTCATTTGAATGAGACGAGATTCTGTGGCACAGCCTTTGATGAGTTGGGTTTGAACCCTAATAAAAATGGCCTTTGATTTCCCCTATTATTTCGCACATTCAGCAAATTAGAACATGATTAAATTCTTGCTGTTTTTTAAGGCATCAGAGGGGGCTGTCTGGATGGGTTGGATAATGCTGACTGTCAGCCTGAGCCTAGCCCACTATAGAGACAGGCAGATTTCCTATCAGTGTGTTCATTCGAACCGACCAACACATCACATCTACTATTGATGTAGAGTTTCATCACTCTGTAGAATACAGTAAGGAAGAGCTTTTCTCCCACAGGAGTAAAGGAGAGGGGGAGAGGGAGACGGACGGCAGAAAGATAGAGAGAGCGAGAGAGACAGAGAGCGAGAGAGACAGAGAGCGAGAGAGACAGAGAGACAGAGAGACTCCCCTGTTGTGTATAATGGCTCCCCTGCCCTTGGTTGAGGTGAGTAGCGGCCTCACCAATAATAAGGAGAAATGTAATGCACACACACATTGGTGTCATGCAGGTCTGTGTTCTTATTTATATGGGATTGAAGGACCCCATGTCGTAGGCATGAACAGAAGTGCCTGATTGAAATCAATACTCTGTCCTCTCCTTCCGAATGCTTTCTATGAGAGATGGGGAATAATTGAGGGAACTGACTGGTGTGGGTTGGAAACGTGTGTCCTTTTCAGACGGGTTCCTGTAGGAAACATAGTGCGGCTGAATAGCAATGCAGTGGTCCAGCCTCAGGTCTCTTCTGTGTACTTTGTGTTGCCTACTGGAACGGACCACACATTAGAGAGCCGTAATGATATCCTTCTCATCCAGATGAATGGCGTCAATACAGGACATAGCAGAGGTAAAGGTCACGTATTGGTTATGCAGCGTTGATTATCAGTCTACTGTAGGTCAGGAGCCATCCCCAGGCTCTGTCCATACCTCTAGCAATGTATTGAGCCACACGGCCCAGCCTGCATCGCAAGGTCCATGCCTCAGAGTATGCTCACAATTACTTATTCCAGTAACCTGAAATCAAACACACACTGAAACATGTGCAACAACTATTTTTGCTATAAAGTTAAGTGTTAAAACAGTTGTGATATAAAGTTAAATGTGTTAAATACAGTCATTCTGCATGGAGTCCATGAAGAGAGTGTGTATGGCCATTCTTAGTTCCCTGTATCTCTATGGCGTCAGTTTTCCTAGATGTTGTCTTATAGAGTCCTAGGGATGCTCTTGGGATCCTGATTGCAGTGTGTCCCATGACAAGCAGTATAGTACTGCCAGTCAGTGTGCTGTTCATTACTGCATGTTTGACCTGTCTGAGTTCACTTCTCACATTATCTCAGTCACTCTGGTACTGTGATGTGTCCTGCCCTACACCACCATTTATCATTGTTGTCCCACACACTGATTTTGTTTATTTTTCCCCTCTGATTGGGGTCCAAAGTCACCATGACACCCACTAAATCTCTGTGACAACCTGACTACAGCAGGTTGATTAGAAGTCACCAGACACAGCCGTTTCATCATCTCTCTACTCCTCCTCCTCAATCGCAGGTTTATTTTCCCCGTCCTCTTCTCCCTCCATCCTTCTCATAGTCCTTCTACTCCTCCTCTTCCTGAATCCCTCATTTCTTTTTCCCTTCCTCTAAACTCTCCATCTCTTACATCTTCCATCCTTCAAATTGTACTCCTCTAACTTTCTCCTCTCACTCTCTCATCTCACAGCCTGCTCTCACTCTCTCATCTCACAGCCTGCTCTCACTCTCTCATCTCACAGCCTCCTCTCACTCTCTCATTTCACAGCCTCCTCTCACTCTTGGCTGTTTTCATTTCCCTGAGGGTCGTGATGAGTTTGTGGAATGCTTTGTGTCTCAGGGGTCTAGGATGTGGATCAACCACCTCCCCTTCCCACTCTCCTATAGTTAGCTAGGACACAAACACACACACACACACACATTCACACATTCACACACACAAACACAACCCACGCTCCCACAGCACAGTAGTTAGCTATCTAAATATTTGATGGAGCTGTCGAAGCAGCTTACTGTCCAGACGGGACAGTGTTGGCCTCACGCTGGTGATCCAATATTTATGCACTCACTACAGTATTGACAATTTGCCATTGAAGTCATCTTGTGGGAGAAAAGCACAGAACAATGTGTGAAATAAAAATACTGAGAAACCGAGGGAGGGAAATGTATGGTAATTTCTCTTCTCAGTACATGATGTTCTAGCACTTTGGGAATTGATGTTATTGCCCAGATCCTAGAATGTCAGAGACAGAGCAAAGAGAAAAAGAGAGATAGAGACAAGTTGTAAAAGAGAGAACGATATACTGTATGTATTCTATATAGGGGTCTCCTGAGAGTTGTTGTGAAGAGCCCACCTCTCTCAACTCAGTTCAAACACACTGGAGAAAGACAAACAGCTATCTAATTCTCTTTCTCTCCATCTTACTCTCTCTCTCTCTCTCTCTCCGCTCCGCTCACACCAGAAGTCCATTTCCACTGTCCGTTATCTGGTATTGAGCTATCTGAGAGGAAAATAAGGATGGATATCCTCAGCCCAGATCTCTGCTGGAAATAACTAGGATATATACGATATGAGAGGAAAATATGGCACTTAGAAAACCAATGTGATCGTGCAAATGATTGCATGTTTATATACTTCTCCAATAAAATATCACTGACTTTATCACCATGCGCCGTCCCCTAATCAGCACGAATAAAAGCATACCATAATTTGACAGATAACACATAGAAATGTAGCGTGTGTGTGTGTGTGTGTACGTGTGTACGTAGGTGCATTAGGGAGCTGACACACAGATACATTATATGAGCAGTGTCTCTGACACCCCCAGCCAGGCAGGCAGTAGGAATTCTGAACAGTTTTGCATATTTATATTTTTATATCTGCACCTGGGTCATGAGCCTAACCTGGGAATTCCATTTTGTCAATAATTGAAAGACAGCTCCAAATGTTAAGGTAATAAAATCATTTATAGATAAAGAAGCATATTAAATCTGTGGGACTCTTTTTAGGGTAATTTATGACTTTCCCAATGAGATTGCCTCAGCTCTTTGAGCGAGTAATGCTATAAATCTGAATGAATTGCGTTGGGGAAACATCAATAGTCAGGCATGATTTCATTCATGTGCATTATAATATAGTTTGGCCGCTTTCTAAGGTGCCATATCTAATGCAAATGAAACAGTAAAAAACATCACAAGGATATAGAGGAAATATAACGACTGTTTTAATGCAATAATGTGTTCCTGTTGTGTTCGTATGACTGTGTGTGTGTGTTAGGGAGGGGGAATGCATGTATTTATGTATGTGTAAGTGTGTCATTATTGTGTAAGTGTGTCATTATTTTGAATGTTTGTGTGTGTGCTAAGTTCGTGTGCATGCACATGTGTGTGTGTGTAGGAAATGCAGGTGGACCTGTGTCAGCTACTAAATGTGTCTGCAGTACCAGCAGGATGTTGACAGTGTGTTTGTGTGGTATTCTTTATGTTGTGTTTGTGTGTGAATATATTCAGTTGGTGAGAGTAGGAACCCTTTCATTGTTCAGCCTCTACAGCACTGAGTGAGTCAATGAGAGAGAGAGAGAGAGAGAGAGAGAGAGAGAGAGAGAGAGAGAGAGAGAGAGAGAGAGAGAGAGAGAGAGAGAGAGAGAGAGAGAGAGAGAGAGAGAGAGAGAGAGAGAGAGAGAGAGAGAGAGAGAGAGAGAGAGAGAGAG
>QNTS01012708.1:7357-22024 GCA_003317085.1 Hucho hucho
GAGGAAGATTATCAGTGGTCTTGTATGTCTTCCATTTCCTAATAATTGCTCCCACAGTTGATTTCTTCAAACCAAGCTGCTTACCTATTGCAGATTCAGTCTTCCCAACGTGGTGCAGGTCTACAATTTTGTTTCTGGTGTCCTTTGACAGCTCTTTGGTCTTGGCCATAGTGGAGTTTGGAGTGTGACTGTTTGAGGTTGTGGACAGGTGTCTTTTATACTGATAACAAGTTCAAACAGGTGCCATTAATACAGGTAACGAGTGGAGGACAGAGGAGCCTCTTAAAGAAGAAGTTACAGGTCTGTGAGAGCCAGAAATCTTGCTTGTTTGTATGTGACCAAATACTTATTTTCCACCATAATTTGCAAATAAATTCATAAAAAATCCTACAATGTGATTTTCTGGATTTTTTTTCCTCATTTCGTCTGTCATAGTTGAAGTGTACCTATGATGAAAATTACAGGCCTCTCTCATCTTTTTAAGTGAGAGAACTTGCACAATTGGTGGCTGACTAAATACTTTTTTTCCCCACTGTAGAGATCTGGGTCATAGTCAGCGGTACATGACAACTCTCTATGTATCCTCACTTGTCCCCATATCGTCTTGCCCTTTCTTACCGATCCCTCCTTCAACTTCCACAGCATCCCCGTATTGGAATCCCTCCCCGCTGGGAGAATGCAGTTCCGGTGGTGGTGGGGAGGTGAAAGGTTGTCGGAAGACTGCTGCAAAATGGCAAGTGGGAGACACAAGGTTTGAGTTGACATATAAATACAACCCTAGATTTATGCACATTGAAAGAAAGGAAAGTGATTATTGCACAAGTGAGCCCATAGGTTAATCAGCAAGCAAGATGGAATTGCCTTAGCGTGTGCCTTGCTCATAGGCAGAAGTAAAAAGGTGAATCACATTTCGCACGCTTCCTGAAGGAAAGGAGGAAGAGAGACGTGACACTATGTTGATGAGGTAACATTATAAATATTACCCTATAAATACCTGCTGTGCTAATGAGTTAACATTATAAATACTACCCTATAAATATCAGCTATGCTAATGAGTTAACATTATAAGTACTACCCTATAAATATCAGCTATGCTGATGAGGCAACATTATAAATACTACCTTATAAATACCTGCTATGCTGTTGAGGTAACATTATAAATACTACCTTATAAATACCTGCTATGCTAATGAGTTAACATAAATACTACCCTATAAATAACTGCTATGCTGATGAGGTAACATTATAAATACTACCTTATAAATACCNTAACCTTGGTCTGTTCTATTGTCTCCATCTAACCTTGGTCTGTTTTATTGTGACCCTAGAACCTTGTTCTGTTCTATTGTCTCTAATCTTGGTCTATATTCTCTAACCTTGTTCTGTTCTATTGTCTCTAATCTTTGCCTATTGCCTCTAACCTTGGTCTGTTCTTTCGTCTCCCTCTAACCTTCGTCTGTTCTATTGTCTCCCTCTAACCTTGTTCTGTTCTATTGTCTCCCTCTAGCCATGGTATGTTCTGTTCTCTCTAACCTTGGTCTGTTCTATTGTCTCTAATCTTGGTCTGTTCTGTTGTCTCTCTCTAAACTTGGTCTGTTCTATTGTCTTTCTCTAAACTTGGTCTGTTCTATTGTTTCTCTCTAACCTTGGTCTGTTCTATTGTCTCTCCCTACCTTGGCCTATTCTATTGTCTCTCTAACTTTGTCTGTTCTATTGTCTTTCTATAAACTTCGTATGTTCTATTGTCTCTCTCTAACCTTGGTCTGTTCTATTTTCTCCCTCTAACCTCAGTCTGTTCTATTGTCTCCCTCTATCATTGGTCTGTTCTATTGTCTCTAACATTGGTCTGTTATATTGTCTCTAACCTTGTCTGTTCTATTGTCTTTCGATATTATCTTTCTATTGTCTCCCTCTAACCTTGGTCTGTTCTATTGTCTCTATCTAACCTTGGTCTGTTCTATTGTGTCCCTGTAACCTTCTTCTGTTCTGTTGTCTCTAATCTTGGTCTATTGCCTCTAACCTTGGTCTGTTCTATTGTCTCCCTCGAACCTTGGTCTGTTCTATTGTCTCTAACCTTGATCTGTTTTAATGTCTCTCTCTCACCTTGTTCTGTTCTATTGTCTCTAACCTTGTTCTGTTCTATTGTCTCCCTCTAACCTTGTTCTGTTCTATTGTCTCTAATCTTGTTCTATTGCCTCTAACCTTGGTCTGTTCTATTGTCTCCATCTAACCTTGGTCTGTTCTATTGTGACCCTAGAACCTTGTTCTGTTCTATTGTCTCCCTCTAACTTTGGTCTTTTCTATTGTCTCTTTCAAACCTTGGTCTTTTCTATTGTCTCTAACCTTGGTCTGTTTTATTGTCTCTCTCTAACCTTGGTCTGTTCTTTTGTCTCTAACCTTGGTCTGTTTTGTTGTCTCCCTCTAACCTTGGTCTGTTCTATTGTCTCCTTCTAACCTTGGTCTGTTCTATTGTCTCTTTCTAACATTGGTCTGTTCCTTTGCCTCCAACCTTGTTCTTTTCTGTTTTCTCTTTCTAACCTTTGTCTGTTCTCTTGTCTCTAATCTTGGTCTGTTATATTGTCTCTATCCTTGGTCTGTTCTATTGTCTCCCTCTAACCATGGGTATGTTCTGTTGTCTCTAACCTTGGTCTGTTCTATTGTCTCCCTCTAACCTTGGTCTGTTCTATTGTCTCTAACCTTGGTCTGTTCTATTGTCTCTAACCTTGGTCTGTTCTATTGTCTCTAACCTTGTTCTGTTCTATTGTCTGTAACCTTGGTCTGTTCTATTGTCTCTAACCTTTGTCTGTTCTTTTGTCTCTAACCTTGGTCTGTTCTATTGTCTCTAACCTTGGTCTGTTCTATTGTCTCCCTCTAACCTTGGTCTGTTCTATTGTCTCTAACCTTGGTCTGTTCTGTTGTCTCTAACCTTGGTCTGTTCTATTGTCTCTAACCTTGGTCTGTTCTATTGTCTCCCTCTAACCTTGGTCTGTTCTATTGTCTCTAACCTTGGTCTGTTTTGTTGTCTCTAACCTTGGTCTATTCTGTTGTCTGCCTCTATCTCTGCCCTGCTGGATATATGTAAAGCTCGCCACCATTGGACTCTCACGCAGTGGAAATGAATGATGAGTGATGAATCACTCTTCACCATCTGGCAGCCCGACAGATGAATTTGGGTTTAGCAGATGCCAGGGGAACGCTATCTTCCACAATACATAGTGCTAACTGTAAAGTTTGGTGGAGGAGGAATAATGGTCTGCGGCTGTTTTTCATGGTTCGGGCTAGGCCCCTTAGTTCCAGAAGGGGAAAGCCTAATGCTACAGCATACCATGACATTCAAGACGATTCTGACTTTGGTAACAGTTTGGAAGGCCCTTTCCTGTTTCAGCATGACAATTCCCCCGTGCACAAAGTGAGGTCCTTACAGAAATTGTTCGTCAAGATCAGTGTGGAAGAACTTGACTGGCCTACACAGAGCCCTGACCTCAACCCCATTGAACACCTTTGAGTTGAATTGGAATGCCGATTGCGAGCCAGGCCTCATCGCCCAACATCAGTGCCCGACTTCACTAATGCCCGTGGCTGAATGGAAGCAAGTCCCTGCAGCAATGTTCCAACATCTAGTGGAGGCTGTTATAGCAGCAAAGGGGGGACCATATTAATACCCATGATTTTGGAACAAGATGTTCGACGAGCAGGTGTCCACATGCTTTTAGCCATGTAGTGTATGTTGTGTGGTCATCCATCAATGACTCGGGAAACCATTAAGTTCATTAGTTTGCAGACAAAATAAGTTACGATGAATTTCACAGGGTGGTGAGAGTGAAAGTTGATGAGGTTGATGCTCCTTTCCAATAAATATCCTGTTAGGGAGCCGCGGCAGTGTTCGGAGGTTTGGAGAGCCAGGCGTGCCCAAAGTAAAATGCCTGGTACTCAGGCCCATAATTAGTAGTATTGGATAGAAAACACTCTGAAGTTTCTAAAACGGTTAAAATAATTTCTGTGAGTATAACAAAGCTGAGTTGGCAGGCGGAAACTCAAGAAAAATCCATCCGGAAAATGATTCTGTGAAGTGACACTTTTCCCATTGACATGCTATTGAAAGGAGGGGGATCCAGCTCCCAGATTGCAGTACCTATGGCTTCCACTAGATGTCAACAGTCTTTAGACAATGTTTAATGTGTTTATCTTGAAAAATCAAGGAGTAAGAGATGTTTTGCCAAGTGGACTAAGGAAGTCACTCATCTCTTTGACGCCTGAGACCGAGAGCGTGCGCCTCGGTTTTTTACTTTTCTATCGCCCAGGATATTATCAGTGTGAAATATTATCGATTATATACATATTAGTGTACCTAAGGATAATTTAGAAATGTTGTTTGAGTTGTTTGGACAAAGTTTATTAGTATGTTTTTAACAGTTTCTATGTCTTGTATATTGGACGATTGGACAGTGGATTTCTGAACAAAACGCGCCAACCAAACGGAGCTTTAAGGATATAAAGAGGGACTTTACAGAATAAAAAGAAAATTTACTGTGTTGATGGGACCCTTCCGATTGCCATTAGAGGAAGATCTTCAAAGGTAAGCAATTTATTTTATCGCTATTTTTGAGTTTTGTGACATCCGTGCTGGTTATGTTATTATGCTAATGCAGGAAATATGCGGGCCACTGTCCTCATACAATCAAATGTTATGCTTTCGCCGTAAAGCCTTTTTGAAATCTGACAACGCTGTGAGATTACCAAGATTGTGAGCTTTTGAAGAGTGTGCAACACTTGTATTTTCATGAATGTTTTATATTACAACTTTTGTATTTTGAATTCTATCTTTCTAACCTTGGTCTGTTCTATTGTCTCTAACCTTGGTCTGTTCTATTGTCTCACTCTAACCTTGGTCTGTTCTATTGTCTCACTCTAACCTTGGTCTGTTCTATTGTCTCTAACCTTGGTCTGTTCTTTTGTGTCCCTATAACCTTGTTCTGTTCTATTGTCTCCCTCTAACCTTGGTCTGTTCTATTGTGTCCCTATAACCTTGGTCTGTTCTATTGTGTCCCTCTAACCATGGTATGTTCTGTTGTCTCTAACCTTGGTCTGTTCTATTGTGTCCCTCTAACCATGGTATGTTCTGTTGTCTCTAACCTTGGACTGTTCTATTGTCTCCATATAACCTTGTTCTGTTCTATTGTCTCTAACCTTGGTTTGTTCTGTTGTCTCTAACCTTGGTATGTTCTATGGTCTCTAACCTTAGTCTGTTCTATTGTCTCTCTCTAAACTTGGTCTGTTCTATTGTTTCTCTCTAACCTTGGTCGGTTCTATTGTTTCTCTCTAACCTTGTCTGTTCTATTGTCTTTCTATAAACTTCATATGTTCTATTGTCTCTCTCTGTCCTTGATCTGTTCTATTGTCTCCCTCTCACCTTGGTCTGTTCTATTGTCTCCCTCTCACCTTGGTCTGTTCTATTGGCTCCATATCACCTTGTTCTGTTCTATTGTCTCTCACCTTGGTCTGTTCTATTGTCTCCATATTACCTTGGTCTGTGCTCACTGCATGTGTCACTCCACACAAATCGATTGGGAGGTAGCTGTACAGTGTACAATGGTAAATAATATTGAGGGACACCAAAGCCATGAAAAACCAAGTGCCCGGATTTGCCTGAGCATAGTCTTGGTGGAGATATGAACTGGTGGGAAAGAGGAGCTTTAGAAACATTGCTGTTAGATGTGTGACTAAATGTGAGGTGAGGGCGTGGAGACAGGAGGTGGTGTAGGCCTTCAGTTTGTCTGAGAGCACTGAAAGACTTCTGTTAACTACATCCAGTCTAACCTTGGTCTGTTCTATTGTCTCACTCTAACCTTGGTCTGTTCTATTGTCTCTAACCTTGGTCTGTTCTTTTGTGTCCCTGTGCTCTAGCTGTGTAGTCAGTTTGGTTGGACAACAGTCTCTGCCATTCCAAGTAGGCAGCAAAGCAAGACTTGACTCTGGTTAACTCTGCCTCTGAAGGATGGAGCTGTCTCATTTCACAGACAAGCTGTGTCTCAGTTTACCTATCTCTCTCTCTCCTCTCGCTCTCTCTCTGCGTGTGCATGCATGTTGATGCATCAATGAACCTGTGATGACAAGAAGATGCCAGACGTGTGTCCACCCATAACGTGCCCCCTCTTCCCCTAAATGAAGACGTACCACCTTTGAGCCACCTCACAGCCCCAAACCGGAACTCATGTGGGGGGGTTGAGGGATGGAGGGGAGGAAAACAATGGATTTCTATAATTGCCTCCCTATTTAACGAGCTAATTAGCACAGAGTATTGCAACCTGAGGCGTTATTGAAATGACTCAGTCACAGTTCAGTAAAGCTTCTAATAGAGGGGGAGAGAAGGGGATGATGGATGGAGGGAGGGAGGATGGGGGGACGGCGGTGGGACAGATGAGTCCAGGCTGGAATAATTGTGTGTAACAAGCTCCCCACTGTACCCCCATCAGACTGGAGCTGTAGGTAGTGACAGGCAGGCAGACAGAGAGATAGGCAGACAAGCAGGTAAGTAACAGACAGGCAGACATACAGACACAGGCAGACAGGCGGACAGACAGGCTGAATGCGTGGAAGTGTAGAGCTGAAACTGCTCTGATTTCAGGGCCTCTGGGCAGCCAGGCCTGGACTCTGATAGAGAGGTAGAACTAGTTTACAGCAGTCATTCTGGGTTCAACCAAAAGTAATTATGGCCTTTGAACAACATTATACTATTATACACAACATAAACACTGTTCAGCATTGGTCGTCTCTGGGCAGTAAAATGGTCTAGATCTTGGGCAAACTATAATATGTGTGTGCGTGTGCAGGTGTTTTGGCATGTTGTAATGTCTCCGTGCTGTAGTTCTGGGTGACAGTCTCCCCCACCACTCAGCAGTAGCTGCGTATGGAATATCCTGCGAATTCACGACCTCTCTCGTTAGGAAACATTAAAATGACAACTGATCGCGGGCTGCTTTCTAGAAATTAATGTTTCTTTTTTTTTATCCTCCGGTGTATCACGCTGTAGGAACATGGAGTGGAGAAAATGTTCCCAAGTTTATTCTCCACATGATAAAACCGGTGTAAAACAATACTAAAACAGGGAGGGGAGACAGTAGGCTAACCGTGCGTGGCTCCAAGTTGTTTAGTTTACAAAGGCGTTTTTCACTGCAGTCAAAGCCAATGTTACTGAGGCTTGTGAAAGTTCTCAGCTGTTAGATAGTAAAGCTGGAGAGGAGATTGGTTTTAATCGTGTTTGGATTTGGCGAGATGTTTGCATGACATTTTCTTTCACTAACCACGTTTCCATTCCGGTCATATCGACAGCTGTGATGGAAACAGGACGTTTCAATAACATTTTATGAATGCAGACAGAAAATGTGTTAATTTGACATGGTGGGATCTTTTTGTGTCGAAAAAATTAACTATTGTGAGGAATGGTGGTGGAAAGGCCTTTATGCGCACATATTAATATAATAACCATCATATCAAAGTCAACTTGGAGTCACGCAATGATACACTATATATACAAAAGTATGTGGACACCCCTTCAAATTAGTCGATTTGGCTATTTAAAATCGAGCACACAGCCATGGAATCTTCATAGACAAACATTGGCAGTAGAATGGCCTTCCAGAAGAGCTTAGTGACACCGTCATAGGATGCCATGTAGTGGCTTCCTTTCGTTTTACCATAGCCACTGCCCTAGCATGAAGCGGGGTTGTTCGTACGCATACAGTCCACACTCAAGTTCTCCAAACGTCCAAAACATTCACTGAGATCCAGGGATATGGTGCAACAAAAAAGGTTTATTCTTCTTGTATCTAACAAAAATTATTCTNACCCACAGTATGCGTGTCAGTGAGGGCATGCAAAGTGGAAGTGACCTCCCCTTTAATGACAATAGAGGAGAGGAGAGTAGAGCAGGTCAGAGGTGTCTGATTAGATGTGTCCCTGATAAGAACAGACAGAGACTCAGGCCAGGGGGGTCACTCCTTGTTCTGGGGGCTACTGCCCTCTGCTGAGAGAGAGAGAGAGAGAGAGAGAGAGAGAGAGAGAGAGAGAGAGAGAGAGAGAGAGAGAGAGAGACGTGTCTCAGACATGGAGTGACACTGAACCCCTTGTCTGACCACTGTCCATCTGGAACCTGGCGTATGGGAACTGTCTTGGACAAGTCTGGGTCCCGTCTGGCATCCTCAGCACTGCATGACCAAATTCAAGCCTGGGCTCAGCTACATATATATTCAGCCAATCTTGGAAGACAATGGAAGTTGAATAGAATAGAAAATGCTTATTTGTCATGAAAAACCAGTACGCTGCCTTTTTTCAAAATCAAAAACAATTTTCTATTCAACTTCCATTGTCCTCCATCCACAGGGTGGCAGTATAAGCAAACACTCCTGCTTTGTGATGCTTTCATACATTCAACCCTTTTGTAATATGTTTTAATATCATATCGGATGTCATTTGTGTATTAATATAAAATCAAAGGTAATTTGGTATATCAAGGTCAAACATATAGTTACTCCCCAACCCTTTGTCAGTTCTATTGTCTCTAACCTTGGTCTGTTCTATTGTCTCTAACCTTGGTCTGTTACATTGTCTGTAACCTTGGTCTGTTCTATTGTCTCCTTCTAACATTGGTCTTTTCTATTGTCTATAACCTTGGTCTGTTCTATTGTCTCCCTCTAAATTTGGTCTGTTCTCTTGTCTCCCTCTAACCTTGGTCTTTTCTATTGTCTCTATCCTTGGTATGGTCTATTGTCTCTCTCTATCCTTTGTCGGTTCTATTTTCTCTAAACTTGGTCTGTTCTATTGTCTCCTTCTAACCTTAGCATTTTCTATTGTCTCTTTCAAACCTTGGTCTGTTCTTTTGTCTCTAACCTTGGTCTGTTTTGTTGTCTCCCTCTAACCTTGGTCTGTTCTATTGTCTCCTTCTAACCTTGGTCTGTTCTATTGTCTCTCTGTAACCTTGGTCTGTTCCTTTGCCTCCAACCTTGTTCTTTTCTGTTTTCTCTCTCTAACCTTTGTCTGTTCTCTTGTCTCTAATCTTGGTCTGTTATATTGTCTCTATCCTTGGTCTGTTCTATTGTCTCTCTCTAACCTTTGTCTGTTCTATTGTCTCTATCTATCCTTGGTATTTTCTATTGTCTCTAACCTAGGTCTTTTCTATTGTCTCCCTCTAACCTTGGTCTGTTGTATTGTCTATAACCTTGGCCTGTTCTATTGTCTCTAACCTTGGTCTGTTCTGTTTTCTCTCCATATCCTTGGTCTGTTCTGTTGTCTCACGCTATCCTTGGTCTGTTCATTTGTCTCCCTCTAAACTTTGTCTGTTCTGTTGTCTTCCACTAAACTTGGTCTGTTCTATTGTCTTTCTCTAACCTTTGTCTGTTCTATTGTCTCTATCTATCCTTGGTCTTTTCTATTGTCTCTAACCTCGGTCTGTTCGATTGTCTCCCTCTAACCTTGGTCTGTTCTCTTGTCTACCTCTAACCTTGGTCTGTTATATTGTCTCTCTCTAACCTTGGTCTGTTCTATTGTCTCTAACCTTGGTCTGTTCTGTTGTGTCCCTCTAACCTTGGTCTGTTCTGTTGTCTCCCTCTAACCTTGGATTGTTCTATTGTCTCTCTCTAACCTTGGTCTGTTCTATTGTATCCCTCTAATCTTGGTCTGTTATATTGTCTCTCTCTAACCTTGGTCTGTTCTATTCTCTCCCTCTAATCTTGGTCTGTTCTGTTATCTCCCTCTAACCTTGGATTGTTCTTTTGTCTCTCTCTAACCTTGGTCTGTTCTTTTGTCTCCCTCTAAACTTTGTCTCTTCTGTTGTCTTCCACTAAACTTGGTCTGTTCTATTGTCTTTCTCTAACCTTAGTCTGTTCTATTGTCTCTATCTATCCTTGGTCTTTTCTATTGTCTCTAACCTAGGTCTGTTCTATTGTCTCTATCTATCCTTGGTCTTTTCTATTGTCTCCCTCTAACCTTGGTCTGTTGTATATTCTATAACCTTGGTCTGTTCTATTGTCTCTCCATATCCTTGGTCTGTTCTGTTGTCTCCGTCTGTCCTTGGTCTGTTCTTTTGTCTCCCTCTAAACTTTGTCTGTTCTGTTGTCTCCCTCTAACCTTGGTCTGTTCTGTTGTCTCTCTCTAACCTTGGTCTGTTCTATTGTCTATAACCTTGGCCTGTTCTATTGTCTCTAACCTTGGTCTGTTATGTTGTCTCCCTCTATCCTTGGTCTGTTCTGTTGTTTCCCTCTAACCTTGGTCTGTTCTGTTGTCTCCTTCTAACCTTGGTCTTTTCTATTGTCTCTAACCTTGGTCTGTTCTCTTGTCTCCCTCTAACCTTGGTCTGTTCTGTTGTCCCCCTCTAACCTTTGTCTTTTATTTTTTCTCTCTCTATCCTTGGTCTGTTCTATTGTCTCTAACCTATGTCTTTTCTATTGTCTCTAACCTTTGTCTGTTCTTTTGTCTCTAATCTTGGTCTGTTCTATTGTCTCCTTCTAACTTTGGTCTGTTCTATTGTCTCTAACCTTGGTCTGTTCAGTTGTCTCACTCTAACCTTGGTCTGTTCTATTTTATCCCTCTAACATTGGTCTGTTATATTGTCTCTTACCTAGGTCTGTTCTATTGTCTCTCTCTAACCTTGGTCTGTTCTATTGTCTATAACCTTGGCCTGTTCTATTGTCTCTAACCTTGGTCTGTTCTATTGTCTTTCTCTAACCTTTGTCTGTTCTATTGTCTCTCCATATCCTTGGTCTGTTATGTTGTCTCCCTCTATCCTTGGTCTGTTCAGTTGTCTCCCTCTAACCTTGGTCTGTTCTGTTTTCTCCCTCTAACCTTGGATTGCTCTGTTCTGTTGTCTCCCTCTAACCTTGGTCGGTTCTATTGTCTCCTTCTAACCTTGGTGTTTTCTATTGTCTCTAACCTTGGTCTGTTCTATTGTCTCCCTCTAACCTTTGTCTGTTCTATTGTCTCTATCTATCCTTGGTCTTTTCTATTGTCTCTAACCTTGGTCTGTTCGATTGTCTCCCTCTAACCTTGGTCTGTTCTCTTGTCTACCTCTAACCTTGGTCTGTTATATTGTCTCTCTCTAACCTTGGTCTGTTCTATTGTCTCTAACCTTGGTCTGTTCTGTTGTGTCCCTCTAACCTTGGTCTGTTCTGTTGTCTCCCTCTAACCTTGGATTGTTCTATTGTCTCTCTCTAACCTTGGTCTGTTCTATTGTCTCCCTCTAATCTTGGTCTGTTATATTGTCTCTCTCTAACCTTGGTCTGTTCTATTCTCTCCCTCTAATCTTGGTCTATTATATTGTCTCTCTCTAACTTTGGTCTGTTCTATTGTCTCTAACCTTGGTCTGTTCTGTTGTGTCCCTCTGAACTTGGTCTGTTCTGTTATCTCCCTCTAACCTTGGATTGTTCTTTTGTCTCTCTCTAACCTTGGTCTGTTCTTTTGTCTCCCTCTAAACTTTGTCTCTTCTGTTGTCTTCCACTAAACTTGGTCTGTTCTATTGTCTTTCTCTAACCTTAGTCTGTTCTATTGTCTCTATCTATCCTTGGTCTTTTCTATTGTCTCTAACCTAGGTCTGTTCTATTTTCTCTCTCTAACCTTGGTCTTTTCTATTGTCTCCCTCTAACCTTGGTCTGTTGTATATTCTATAACCTTGGCCTGTTCTATTGTCTCTAACCTTGGTCTGTTCTATTGTCTCTCCATATCCTTGGTCTGTTCTGTTGTCTCCGTCTGTCCTTGGTCTGTTCTTTTGTCTCCCTCTAAACTTTGTCTGTTCTGTTGTCTCCCTCTAACCTTGGTCTGTTCTGTTGTCTCTCTCTAACCTTGGTCTGTTCTGTTGTTTCCCTCTAACCTTGGTCTCTTCTGTTGTCTCCCTCTAACCTTGGATTGTTCTGTTCTGTTGTCTCCCTCTAACCTTGGTCGGTTCTATTGTCTCCTTCTAACCTTGGTCTTTTCTATTGTCTCTAACCTTGGTCTGTTCTATTGTCTCCCTCTAACCTTGGTCTGTTCTCTTGTCTCCCTCTAACCTTGGTCTGTTCTGTTGTCCCCCTCTAACCTTTGTCTTTTATTTTGTCTCTCTCTATCCTTGGTCTGTTCTATTGTCTCTAACCTATGTCTTTTCTATTGTCTCTAACCTTTTTCTGTTCTATTGTCTCTAACCTCGGTCTGTTCTATTGTCTCTCTCTAATCCTGGTCTGTTATATTGTCTCCTTCTAACTTTGGTCTGTTCTATTGTCTCTAACCTTGGTCTGTTCAGTTGTCTCACTCTAACCTTGGTCTGTTCTATTTTATCCCTCTAACATTGGTCTGTTCTATTGTCTCCCTCTAACCTTGGTCTGCTATTTTGTCTCTAATATTGGTCTGTTCTATTGCATCTAACCTTGTTCTGTTCTATTGTCTCCCTCTAACCTTAGTCTGTTCTATTGTCTCCCTCTAACCTTGGTCTGCTATTGTGTCTCTAACATTGGTCTGTTCTATTGCATCTAACCTTGTTCTGTTCTATTGTCTCCCTCTAACCTTAGTCTGTTCTATTGTCTCCCTCTAACCTTGGTCTGTTCTGTTGTCTCCATCTATCCTTTGTCTGTTCTATTGTGTCCCTATAACCTTGTTCTGTTCTATTGTCTCTTTCCTTGGTCTGTTCTATTGTCCCTAACCTTGGTCTGTTATATTGTGTCTAACCTTGGTCAGTTCTATTGACCACCAATAACCTTGGTCTGTTCTATTGTCTCCATCTAACCTTGGTCTATTCTAATGTTTCTAGCCTTGATCTGTTCTATTGTCTCTCTCTAACCTTTGTCTGTTCTATTGTCTCCCTCTAACCTTGGTCTGTTCTATTGTCTCCATCTAACCTTGGTCTGTTCTATTGTGACCCTAGAACCTTGTTCTGTTCTATTGTCTCTAATCTTGGTCTATCGCCTCTAACCTTGTTCTGTTCTATTGTCTCTAATCTTGGTCTATTGCCTCTAACCTTGTACTGTTCTGATGTCTCCCTCTTACCTTGGTCTGTTCTATTGTCTCCATTTAAACTTGGTCTGTTCTATCGTCTCCCTCTAACCTTGGTCTGTTCTATTTTCTCCCTCTAACCTTGTTCTGTTCTATTGTCTCCCTCTAACCATGTTATGCTCTGTTGTCTCTAACCTTGGTCTGTTCTATTGTCTCTAACCTTGGTCTGTTCTGTTGTCTCTCTCTAAACTTGGTCTGTTCTATTGTCTTTCTCTAACCTTGGTCTGTTCTATTGTCTCCATATAACATTGGTCTGTTCTATTGTGTCCCTATAACCTTGTTCTGTTCTATTGTCTCTAACCTTGGTCTGTTCTAATGTCTCTAACCTTGGTCTGTTCTATTGTCTCCCTCTAACCTTGTTCTGTTCTATTGTCTCTAATCTTGGTCTGTTCTATTGCCTCTAACTTTGGTCTGTTCTATTGTCTCCCTCTAACCTTGGTCTGTTCTATTTTCTCCCTCTAACCTTGGTCTGTTCTATTGTCTCCCTCTAACCTTGTTCTTTTCTATTTTCTCCCTCTAACCTTGTTCTGTTCTATTGTCTCTAATCTTGGTCTATTGCCTCTAACATTGGTCTGTTCTATTGTCTCCCTATATCCTTGGTCTGTTCTATTGTCTCTAACATTGGTGTGTTATATTGTCTCTAACCTTGGTCTGTTCTATTGCCTCTAACCTTGTTCTTTTCTATTGTCTCCCTCTAACCTTGTACTGTTCTGATGTCTCCCTCTTACCTTGGTCTGTTCTATTGTCTCCATTTAAACTTGGTCTGTTCTATCATCTCCCTCTAACCTTGGTCTGTTCTATTGTCTCCCTCTGACCTTGTTCTGTTCTATTGTCTCCCTCTAACCATGTTATGCTCTGTTGTCTCTAACCTTGGTCTGTTCTATTGTCTCTAACCTTGGTCTGTTCTGTTGTCTCTCTCTAAACTTGGTCTGTTCTATTGTCTTTCTCTAAACTTGGTCTGTTCTATTGTCTCTCCCTAACCTTGGCCTATTCTATCCTGCCTGTTTGGCCCTGTCCGGGGGTATCGTCGGACGGGGCCACAGTGTCTCCCGACCCCTCCTGTCTCAGCCCCCAGTATTTATGCTGCAGTAGTTTATGTGTCGGGGGGTTAGGGTCCGTCTGTTATATCTGGAGTATTTATTTTATCTGGTGTCCTGTGCGAATTTAAGTATGCTCTCTCTAATTATCTCTCTCTTTCTTTCTTTTTTCTTCTTCTCTCTCTCGGAGGACCTGAGCATTAGGACCATTCCTCAAGGCCTACCTGGCCTGATGACTCCTTGATGTCCCGAGTCCACCTGGCCGTGCTGCTTCTCCAGTTTCAACTGTTCTGCCTGTTTTATGAACATTTTAAAATCTTGTCCATGTTCTGTTATAATCTGCACCCGGCACAGCCAGAAGAGGACTGGCCACCCCTCACAGCCTGGTTCCTCTCTAGGTTTCTTCCTAGGTTTTGGCCTTTCTAGGGAGTTTTTCCTAGCCACCGTGCTTTTACACCTGCAGTGCTTTTACACCTGCATTGCTTGCTGTTTGGGGTTTTAGGCTGGGTTTCTGTACAGCACTCTGTGACATCAGCTGATGTAAGGGGGGCTTTATAAATAAATTTGATTTGATTTGATTTGATATTGTCTCTCTCTAACCTTGTCTGTTCTATTGTCTTTC